>CAMOHE010054441.1:31598-62690 GCA_946598075.1 Artocarpus hirsutus | reverse complement strand
AAATTATATTCTTTAATCACCTTCAAGTCAAGTATGTTTATGATTTACATTTCATGAATTACGAAATTGTGATGTCATGTAGTGATAAGTCATACTGCATACACACAATAAGGCAAGTGAAACTTATAAGACAAGTTAAGGGTGTCGTACAAACCTCCCGACCCATGGGGAGCTCCATGTTAAAGTAATGAATGATCTTGGTGTCGTTGGGACCTCGCGAACCCTAACTTCCCAAGTCTCGCGCGCAACTGGTACGATCACCTGGGCCCAAACAGTAAGTTAAGATAAAGTTTGAATAATTGAGCATAAAATAAATCAATAAGCAAGCATAAAACGATCATGCAATGATTTATCAAATGATCTTTAAATTGTTTTGCGAGTTGAACTTCCTACTTACTAAGCGAAAGCTCATTTAAGTGTGTTCATGCTATAGGTATGAAACCTGTCAGCATCACTTGACTGGGCAGTGGCGAGCGGCGGACGAACGATGGAGATGGGAATGGATACCGCTCACACAAATGTATCATTTCCGCATTTTTAAGTTTTACAAAATTATGCTTGTTTTTATTCTACGAAATTAAGTATGCATTAAAGTGTAAATAAGATTATGTATGCAAGTTTTTTTGGAAACCGGGGTTGTAATCATACGATCCTGGTCTATAGAATGTTAAGATTTAAAAACGTCGTATAAAAAAAATGCAACAAATACGCATGAATTTTTAAGTAAGAAAATTATAAGATCATTTAGAATAAAAATGACTGTACGAGTTTTATGTTAAAATATGTAAGGTTTTCAATGAATATGTTGTTATAAAAGTCTATATGATTAGGCTTTAAGAAAACTAATATGTTAGTTTTAAAATAATAAGGTACAAGTAAAATATATATATATATAATAAAAAAAAAACATTAAAGAGCATTTAAAATAGGATTTTATTATATTCAATTTTGAATTGTTTTTGGAATAGATTTATTTAAATTAAAATATGCGTTAAAAGTAATAGTTTTAAATAATTATCTTTATGTTTAAAGGATAAGTTTTAAGGAATCATTACGACTACGATTTAAGAAGCAAATATATAATGTGATGAATTAAGTCTTTAGAGATTGTGCTTACGTTTAAAAGAAATAATTGTTATTACGTTTCAATCACGTTTGAGAAATTACTATTACCATGTTAAGAACTCACTTCAATGTTTGTTTTAAAATAATAATAATAATAAATTATTCTGCAAATTTCAGGACCTCATATTAAAGTATGTTCAAGTATTAAGATTTTGAAGTTAAGTAACGGCCACGTAAGGAGGGTCGTCACAGGGAGGAAGTGACGACCACATAAGAGTTGCGGATTTGTTTGTAAAGGCTTCCAGCTGAGCAGTGTGACCGGACAGCCAAAGAGGTTGTCTCTGAGAGAGCACGCCCCACAATAGTCTTAAACATCATAGAAATAATTGTGGATTTTTAACGAACACTCTTGCAAACAAGCAGCTGCCACAAGAAAAGAGGCAACATCCATATATATAATGAATCACGTAAATTTAATATTCCAAGCTGGGCTTGACAAAAAAATATTTTTTTTTGTAATTTTCTGTAAAAGGTTTACTTACATGGTCAATAAAATTACTTGATAAATTGCATAGGGTGTGACACCCGTTATTTACCTAATGGGTATTATGATAATAAATTAATTATTAGTGTGTCAATTAAAATTTGTTTCATCTGAAATCTATTTCACATTATTTATTTCTACTTATTTTTAAATTTTCTAAAATTTCTATACTTATTTCGTATATCGACTAAAATGCCCTTGGAACTTCTAATTAATTATGAAAATGTTATTTGGTATTATATGACCAAAGTCTCCCTCGGAGACTCACTCATTTAACTGCCTCCCTCAATTATTGCTTTCCTCTTTCATTTGTCATTCAGATCATCTTCTCTCTCTCTTTGTTTTTTCTCCCGTCTCTCTCCCCTGCATCTCTCTTTTCTTCCTTCTCTTTTCCTTTCTTTTCTTCTTCCGCATTTCTCTTTCATGGTGAGACTAGTAGAGAGAACCAAAAGAAAACTCAAGTTATTTTTTCACAAACTCCACAAACAACTTCTTACAAGCTCAGGGATCAAAGAGATTTAAACGTTTTCAAGATCAAATCACAATTTTAAGGTTAGATTTTTAAAACTTTAATTTTAATTTTAAGTTGTATTTTAGCATAAGAATTTTGAGAGAGTGTTCTTGATGTTTGTGGAAAATTATACAACGTTTTTGAAGCATGACGAGTTTTTGAACTAGTTTTAAAAAATTTTGATTTTTGATTTAGATTTGCTTATTGAGCATGAAAATTTTAAGAAAAATAATCTATATGTGTTTGAATGTGATATTTCATAGTTTTTATACATTTTCTATGTCCTAGAAGTTGACAAAAAGAATTGGATTAAGTTTTAAAGTTTAAAACCTTTAAAATAGAAATATGAAATTTCCAAAAATTATTCTGTTGGCAGGCCGAACTAGAAGTTCGGCGGGCTGGTGAACAGTATCAGTAGGCCGACAGAGAGTCCAAAAATAGCAATTTTGGTCGGTAGGCCGAAAATAGTGATCGGTGGGCCAATTGGGTAGTCCAAACTCATGTTTTTTATCGTTTTGTGTTACAAAATGTTCCAAGGATTTCATATAAATGATTATGGCACACTAATAAGAATAGATGGTAAATCGGTATGATTATAGATTGGGAATTTAGTTAAAGTATAGCTATTTTATATGTTGTAGGATAACGAAGTGCTTTGAGCTTACATGGTAACCTTGGTATTGTGAGTTGGAAGTTATTAGCATGGTATTTGCTTAGAGGTAGAGAATCTATTACTCATTTTTTGTGAGGATTTTATGGAATTAAAATTGGTTGTTTTATTGCAAGATATATATGCATGTTGAACTGCTATTATATGAGTATCACATATAAGATAATGATATGAACTCGTCCCGTATTGTATGGCAACAAATATATTGATTTGATATATGTTATTGTAAATTGGAAAGCATGATTAGGAATAATTAGCTCTATAAATAATGAATGATTATAGAGAAATGGTAAGATGTGAAGAGGGCGATAGTTATGTCCTTTGGCACGAATACCCTAAAAGGTAAAATAGGGGGAGGCGATGGCGCTCCCTTGGGTCGAAAGTCCCAGAACGCACTGTGCAGGAATCAACTTGGAGAGGATCCTGGGCTTGATGTCCCCTCACCGGAACACCCTTGGAATAATTGTAGGGTGGTCAAGAGTGCCCATTTGGGTTTTATTAAGTTGAGTAATATGATATTCTATTGCACGGTGGATATAGATGAGCATAATTGAGTCCTTAATTAATATGTATATACATATATATGTCTAGAACTTAGTAAGAATAATCATAAGATATCCACCAGAATTTAGCATGTCAATATTGATGAATAATGAATGAGAATTAACTAACCATGCAGGTTTTAATGTGGAAATAATAAAAACCAAAACGCGAGTAATGTTTTCCCTATTGAGCTTGTTGTCACTCATTCCCCTATGTTTGTTTCTTTTCAAGACTCACCAAGTGTGAGGTGACTACGAGAAAATACTTAAGGAAGCTATGTAGCTGCAAAACGTTGGATTTGCTTCATTGTTAAGAATGTCCATCATGATAATGTAAGCATCGTGTGTTACTTTTTGAGACTGTATTGAGATTTTGCTGAAGGTTATAATAATGATGATGACAGTTTTATATTATTAAATTTAAGGTACTACATTAAACTGTAGTTTAATTATTGTTTATACTTTTACTTTGTTTTAAGAGTTTTTATTTAAGTTCCAGACAAATTTATTTAAAGTTTTATTTTTATTTTCTGATCTTCATTTTATTTATTAATAACTATTAACCCCTGCTTAGGGTGTTATATAGGGCCTCAAGAATTTATAGAAAACGGATCCAAAACGTTATGCTTTGGCAAGTACTGAATTGGAATTAGCAGATTAAGGAACTTGACAAGCACTTGTCTAGCACCGAATTTAATTCACTTTATGTATAAGTTGAATAGAAAAACCAATTGAACCGACTAACCAAAGGTAATTATCGAATAACAAGAGCACTTAAATTATTGGTACCTTATTTAAGGATACATAACAATTCAAAAAAGTAGCATTATCCCGATACTAAAAAGTAAACGAACCATTTCAAAACAAAAAAATGTAGAATAAACAATATATTTTTTTTGGAAGGGAATATAGACAATATATTGTGTTGGAAATAAATAAACAAAGGTGTTTGATTCACTGATTTGAATAAGAAAAAATTTCAATTCTAAACATATGTTACTATAGTATTTTTTTTTCAAAAATTTGAATTTTGAATTGTTATAATATTTACAGTCTAAATTAATAATTCAAACCGACGATCTAAACAATAAACACGCGAAGAATATACCTGGATAGAGTTATGTTTGTGTTGGCTGTAGGACGAAGATTTTGAGAACCTGCTTTGGTCACAGAGCTGTCTCAGTGCGGCATGATCAATTTGTTGGTGGCCGAGCATCTTGAAGGAAAATTGGAAGACTTGGTAATATTTTTGGTTGTTTGCTTGATTGGCGTTTCATGAGAGGAGGCGTTGCAAGGTCTACCAATAATAGATGGCCTTCCAAATGAAAAGTGAGAGATTATGAGCTCCATGCTAAACAGGGAAAAAAGAGAGAGAACAAATAGTGTTGAAAACAAATGCTTCAAATTTCAACTTTAAATACAGGAGCATGGCTATAATAATATTATTTCCTTCTTTAATTAGTTTGTTGGCAGGTCTACTTCTTGTCTTGTAAAATTAATTAGTTGACTTTTCTTCGGATGATTTATATCAATAGTCATACATATCTGACTACGTGCAATCTTTAATTATTTGCGTGTTGACACAAGGTGATTGTCAAGCCTTGCTTGGTTTTCTTCAAATTTTATATTTAAACTGGGAAGAAAGAGAACAATGTGTTTGACAACAAATGCTTCAAATAGGTGTTTGTTTGGTTCAAAAACTATAGCATATAATAGTTTTTAAGGTCTTTACAATTGGCCTCTTAATTGCAGCATAGGAGGCCGAAGAACACTTGACAATAATAAAGTTAATAAAATCAGACAAAATGGTGCTTGAGAGAGTAATTTAAATTATTAGTTTGGGTTTGAGACTGTAGCTTGTGAAAGCTTTAATAATTTTTTTACTATAATATATGAAAGCATTACATTGTTTACAGTTCAAATCATTAGTTTGAACTAAACAAATCAAATGCTTCTAAGATAAGACATCAACTCTTCAACTAATAGGCAAAAAGTTGCCTCATTAAAAAAACTTGAATGGAAAAATTTAGTTCACTTTATAAAACTAGTTCGACAAACCAGCCACAGGTAATTATCGAATAATAAGAGCAATTAAATTATTGGTACGTTATTTTGTCAAAAGTGTTTGATTTACTGATTTCAAATTCATTTTGAGCATATTTTATTACAATATTTTCTCTTATAATTTGAATTGCCAGTTCAACATCTAAACGACAAATACCCTAAAGACTTCATGGGTATATATACATGAGCTAAGCTATTCAACACCGCATAAATAAACAACTACAAATAAAAGATGGCCACACACTTAGCTTCGAATTACCAATCCCACTAGCCAAATTCTTTGAACTGGAGCCGTACAATTCTGATGAACTCAACTCTTCAGATATTTGCCTCACCTAGATCATTCCAATGGTTGGGATTTAAACATGTGGACTGCATCTTTGATTTCTTGGGCTGATTTGTTTGCACTCTTATGGGCTTCAAATGGGCTAATTTGACCAACAGCAAATTTAACTCTCAACACCCTAAAACTTGTTTTATAATACCAAGCAAATTTCCAAGTCTTGCAAGATCCTCATACTTCAATGGCTTGGTAAAAATTTCAACAACTTGATCTTATTCCAACTTTGTTAAGAAGTGCCATGAATAGTTTAAGGAAACAAATTTCTGAAAAGAAACCATACATAATGATCTTATTCATTTTTTTAACTGGGGTGGAGAGATTCAAACTTTTCATTTATAAATGAAATCAGGTGTAGTTTTACTATCAATTTATGCCTACAACCATCATGATCTTATTTGATTATGAACTCCTCTTGACACAATAGATACTTTAGCTTTTCAAGGCTCATCAGTCACAATCTTCCAAACCCAATCTGACAAGAAGGCATCATGTTAAGACCAACAAATTACTTTCTCCTAAACAACTGCACCCAATTCTTTGAAGCACAAATTTTCGCTTATTACATTTTGTTCCAATATTATTCAATTGAAAATTTAAGGAGGAATTTTATATATATATAAGTGAGTTTTCAAAGTTATGTAACTAACAGGGTTAATTATATAACTAATTAAATTAGTTCTCTCTGTCTCTAATCTCTATCTCTATATATATGTATAAAAGGAGGAAAAACATAATTAGAATTACTTAGGAAGAAAACTTGTATTAGAGACTATTCATAAATATATTCGAGGAACCAAAAAAAAAAAAATCAATGTTTTAAGAATACACATTACACATATATTGGTTTCTTTTCGTCTCCACTCTTGTATAAAGGAAACATGATTAGTAAATTTTGCACTAGTTTACTATATGAAAGGGAACAAGAGAAACTTCAACTTAAGAAGCTTCCAAATGAATTGATAGAAATTTGCACTTGCTTCCTGAATGTATGAAAAAGTCAAAAGTATGAATATTGACCAATATATCCACTAGGACAAAATGTACTTGATCACAAGAACCTGCAAATAATTACCTTGTTATAATTTTCTTTGTCCAACTTCCTAGCCTGAAAAAAGACAAAAAAAAATGATAGTAAAAGTGTTTCTTTTACTTTAATTTAACTAAATTGCCACAATGCTCATAGTTTAGTGGATAACAATGCCATTAATCCTTAGATTATATCAACTTTTTTCTTAAATTTATGTATGACAAACCTGCAAAAGTAGCCACAAGGCAAAGATTAAATGAGCGGGCAACATCGAGTAAGCATAGAAAGCCTGTAAGCAAGAAATAAATCGAATTTGTTTATCAGTTCTTATTCTTCCCGTCTGTTATATAAAAATACATAGCAGGCCATCAACGGGATTCCTAACTGCCAACTTTATTAGCAGCAAATATAGTTCTTATTCTCCACATAAATAAGAATCAATTGAAGAAAAAAAAAAGTAAAAACGATAAGGAAACTGCAATGAAATCCTTCTAAAAAATGTGCAATATGTCTATTTATTGTATGGTTAATTAATCATTTCCTTGGGTAGATCTATGATTGTTCCCACTTCTTAGGAGTAAATGCGTGATTCACTCTTTAGTAAATTAATAATTTACCTTTTGTAATTGACAAACTATATATAAGAAATGGACAAAGAAACATACATTTAAAAAAATTAGTCCAAGATATATATATATATATATATTAACTATTTATGCAATTTTTCTCAGAACTTTATATAAACAAGTTTTGAAGAGAAGAATTAAGTACACGAGGCATGTAAATGGCAGCCGCTATAGCACCAATATAATTTATGAGTTGCATCCCAGTGCAAAAAAATACAGCGTTCCTAAGTCCGAATTTTGCAGCAAATGTTCGAATGTTATGCCTGTAATATTGTTTCATATTATACTCTTAAATGATGCTAAAGATAAAGATAAAGGGTAAAAGATATTTCAAGATCTAAAGAATGCAAATTTGGAGACTTTAAGTTCATGAATAGATATGTGATGACAGTTACAAAAAGTACAACTTATTTCATATCACTTTCGATGTCCGTAGATCTTTTGAGATACAAATAACCACGCCAAATAATGCACGAAAAGTAATGATAAAAAAAATTGGGGGGCTAAAGAGAAAATTCAAATCCAAGAACGAAATTTATTAGGAAGATACTAATTACTGTAAAAGTCACTATAAAACTCTTAAGATAAATTACCACTTAATTTGAGTAAAAGAGAACAAAGAATTAAAAAAATAGTTTTGTACGTAAAATTGTACCTACCTCCACCAAAATGGAAGTCCAATGGAGGCTTTAGTAGCGTAAAGTATACCGACATTTTGAACTATCGAGAGCTGCATAATTTTCTTTTTCTATCAAATATATGATTTTTATTTTTATTTTTTCTCTAGAGAACGACATTACACTTTATACACGCACGGCATGTCAACATGTAAACGACAATCTCAAAAATGAACGACAACAAAATGAAAAACCGGAACGCAAACCAAACTTCACTTCAACACAACTAGCATAAAATAACCGGACAATCAATCGCTTCTATGAGTTCAGATCACTTGTCTTTTCTTGTCCTCTCTAATTAGATTTCAACATTTTGTTTAAACTCAACAACTTAAAATATAAATAGATGTAAATTTTAAAAGTAATTAAAAGTATGTGTCAAAATTTAATTATAAGGACGGTCAATAAAACAAAAAAATATGATAACAGATCTCGACTTACTTTCCACATCGAAGTTTTTAAAATAAATTTTATTTCACCTCTACTCACCTTTTTTAAAGCCAAATAAAAGGGGTTGAAAAAGAAAAAGAGAAAGGCAAAGTAAAAAAATAAAAATAAAAGAAAATAAAAATAAAAGCCCTAAAAGGGAAGAAAAAAAGAGAGCCCATTGACAACTTGACAACCTGACACCTTGTAGAGGTAGGCAAAGATAGAGATAATATCAAGTAAAGATAAAATTTGTTCCAAACTTGATAACTTAACGGCAGATACATTACAACAATGCTTTTCAGACAATATGTAAAACAAATTTTCAAGCCATTTTTTAAATTTTCATAGGACCCACTAATTTTTCCAATGACCCAATAAACTTTATAAATCAAAATATAATTTCATTCCAAGAAAATAAAGAGAAATAGAGGAAGGAAGAAAATAATAATATACCAAAGGAATAAAAATTGATGTTGTAATAGAAGATCTCTTGAATCTAATGAGAGGAGTCAAATAGAAGGTGGCAAGGAAAAGACCAAGACAACAAAGAGAAATAGTGATGAGGTCAGCGTTCATCAACCGCAAAATCCCCAAACTAGCAAGTAAACTAAGATAATCAAGAACCATGCTTGTTTTACTGAAAAATTCCCTGCTGGTATGGGTAAATAAAGCTTGTTGACCCTGAAAATAGAACACAAAGACAAGACAACTAAATGATTTTTTGATACCTCAGCAATTCATTAAAGTAAAAAAAAAAAAAAGAAAAACAAAACAAAAACACTTTAAACTTGAAAATAAAAATACCATTGCACCTAGTAAAGTTTTGGAAAATCACCACTTTGATTAAAATTGTTGAGAAATTTAGTGAAGGTGCTCTGAACATGATTAATAAACCAAGGCCAGAATATAGATATAGCCCTTTTTTAAAAATTCGAAGAAAAAAGATACTTTATCTCGCTAGAGTCTCTAAGATAGATTATTTGTAAGAATTTTATAAATTGTTAAAGATTGAGGAGAAAAGGCCCTATAAACAGAGTGCTTCAAGATGTCAAGCAAAAATATACTCTCATGTTTTCACAAGTTTCTCCTGATATTAGTCTTTCATTTAAAATTTTTATTTACTTTTGGAACGTAGCTTCACTTTTTTTTGTACTTTCTTTTAGTCTCTTTTTCCTTGATAATTTTTTTATTAAAAAAATATAGGTATGCATCAAAATAAGTATTCGAAATGTGATAATATATAGGTATGTATATAGACATACACATATATTTGAAAAGCATATATACCTGTCAATATCGACATCGCAAATCTGATTGCTGCCAATAAAATAAACATTCCCAAGTATGATAGCAATTAGTCCACGGAATGTCTTAAAGATCAGAGACCATTTGAATAATTGTGGATTTTCAAGTAATACTCTTGCAACCAAGCAACTGCACAAGAAAAAGAGACAACATCCATATATCATGAATTACGTAAAATTAATATTAATTCCAAGCTTCCTTTTTTTAAAAAAAATATTTTTTTCTCTCTAATTTTTTGTAAAAGTTTACTTGCATGGTCGATAAAATTGCTTGATAGACTGCATAGGGCCTCAAGAATTTATAGCAAGCGGATCCAAAACGTGATGCTTTGGAAAGTACTGAACTGGAATTAGCAGATTGAGGAACTTGATGAGCACTTGCCTAGCACCAAAATATCATTCACAAAATAGAAAAACCAATTGGACAAAAAATTAATTATCTAATAACAAGAGTGCTTAAATTGTGGCACGTTATTTTATTAATGTGAATTAGTAATTTTCAAGTAATAATTCTATGTTGATACATAAGAATAAAATACCATAACTAATAAAAGGTATGTCCTCTCTATGGAATCCATGTTCTTGAATCCACTTTTTATTAATGCTTGGCATGTTCAGCATCGGAGATATCCAATGATATATTGTTAAAAAAAATACCTGTATAGAGTTACGTCTGTGCTGGGTGTACGATGAAGATTTTGAGGACCAACTTTGGTCAGCCTCATTGCTGGCATATTGATTAATTTATTGGTGAAGAATTAGAATTTCGGAGGAAAATTGGAAGATTTGATAAGTTTTTGGTTGTGGGCTTATTAATTGGTATCAGTCAATTATTGTCACAATAGGAGGCCTTGCTATTAACTCGAGCGATACTAGATGGAACGAAGAGTGAGAGATTAAGAGGTTCATGCTAAGAGAGAGATAGAGAGAGAGGTGTTGAAAACAAATGCTTCAAGAGCTTTCAACTTTGCATGGTTGTAATAAAGATTATTTCCTTCATTAGTTAGTTTGACCAGTGTATTTGTCTACTTGTCTTCATTATTATTTATCGACTTTTCTTCTGATGAGTATTCCAATAGTCACACATATTGGAGCATATGTGGTTAAAACAAGGATTATTTCCTTCATTTAGTTTCACTAGACCACTTTTTCGTAAAATTAATTAGTTGATTTTTCTTCTTATGATGAATATTCCAATAGTCATATCTAATTAGGTGTGATCTTCAATTATTTTTTTGTTGTTGACGAAGGTGTTTGTGAAAGCCTCGGTTGATTTTCCTCAAAATTAACTTTCAGAGGGAAGAAAGACAACGATGAGTTGACAACAAATGCTTCCAAACTTCGTATATATATTATTATATATATATATATATATATATATATATATATATAGAAGTTGCATTTCTTCTCCAAAGAGAAATGAAACCGTTGGTGTGAAAAGACACATAAACAATCATTCAAAAAAAAAAAAAAAAGACACATACACTAGTCTTTACAATTAGTTTTTCATGCTGTAGGCGTGTTACGTCAAACTCGTTATTACAAAAGGACGAATTAAGATCACACATTTGTTTCTACTCTCTACACCTCCATTCTTGACCATTTCATTTTTCTTTTCACACTCATGGTTTCATTTCAATTTGTTGCACTAGAGAAAAGACTTATGTATTAATCTATGATAAGCACAATGTAGTTTGAAAGGAATGGTATAGTGATATCTTTCAAATTTCACTTTAACTATTTTTTAAGGAAGACAAAGAAACAATGCAAAAAATAATAAAATAGATACAATGTGGGATTTTTGTAATTTTCATCAAATTTTAACCAACAACAGATTAAATAGACACTTTTTTTGTTGTGATTAATAAATACAATCCGTAAAAGAGGAGTGGAGAAAATAAGGGGAGGACATATAGCAAACAAATTAAAAAACAAACACATTTCATAAAGATACTAAATATTATATAAACATATGATTTGATTTTCGACATGCTAACATTATTCAAAACAAGATGCGAGCAAGCACTATGTAAAAACACATGTTCTATTAGTAAATAGCTAATAGAGGAGAAAATGTTATGAAAAATTAAATCGGATTAATTTTTATTAATTAGTGATGCGTTGCATTTGTTTAATTATATGATATCACATATTCAAATTAAATTGAAATTAAAATGCTTTGTTTTGATTGGAAAATTTTCCGTTACTTTCACTTCACTGGGTATAATACATCTAGAAAACTTCGAAGGACGCCCTGCTAGGCTTTCTATATGGGTGCCCATCGCGCACCCTACATGCCAGCTGAGTGCCCTGAACGAGCGCCCTGCATGTTGGCCAATCCTCTCTAATAAAGCGCTTAACATTTATTAAGGCATTTTTTGGGTGAAGTTTCACATTAATTTAATACTATTTAGCACAATTTTATAAAATAGGTAACTAAATACTTATTATATCACAATTATATAAAAAAGTATTTAAAAGTTCATATTAGACTAAATATGACCAGCTTACATTAATTAGTCAATTTTTTTTTGTTAATTATATACTACTAAAAATGTTAGAAAGTAGGTGACTACAAGACTCATAATGACACCATTACATAAGGTTAATATTTAAATTAAACTAAATCGGATTAATTTTCATTAATTAGTAAAGTATCATATTATTTTAATAACATAATGGTGACAACCAATTTATTTCCATGCATTGCGTTGTACCATTTTCAATTCGTCGTGCATTATTATTATTATTATTGCTTCCATGATATACAGGCTGAGCGCGCAACTTGTTTTAATACAATTCTTTTTGAAGACTTACAATAATTGAATATAACTAATCATAGTATCACATAGAAATTTCATTGCCATAGTACTAATTATAGCTTAATTACATAAGGCAAGAGCAAATTTTATTTTCCTTTTACTATGTGATGCACTTTTGATTTTTTCTGGTAATACATGAAATTTGTCATTAACATGAAATTGCCAAACACAAATCATGATTTGATAACATTATTATGTTAGCATTATTATATGAGGCCAAGTTTCCAAAGAAAAAAAGTAGAATGAGTTTGACTGTCTGTTTGAACTTCAGAGTAGATTGAAATAAGCTTTGAAGGGAAAGATATTTTTTTTTTGTTCTCGACGACGTTTGGAACAAAAATGATTTAAAGTGGATGCCTTAAAGAGCTCTTTTAAATCTGGAGGGTATGGAAGCAATATTCTAGTGACGACACATGACACATCCATGGAATTAAAAATGACCACTGGGCCAACTTACAAACTGGGTGGAATATCTCAAGCATATCGCTGGCAATTGTTTATAATTCAAGCCTTCAGCAATGAATTAGAACCAGAAGCATATCTGGATCTGCAAGACACCAGTAGAGACATTGTCAAAAAGTGTAATGACCAACCATTGGCAGTAAAATCCCTTGCTAGTATACTGCGCTCAGAACGGGATATATCCAAGAAAATGGAAAAGCATTAAGGAGAGTGATATGTGTTAGTTGTAATGAAAAGGAAGATGGTATTCTTCCAGCTCTATGGTTGAGCTACCATCATCTACCTTCACATTCGAAGCATTGTTTCGCCTACCTCTCGATGTTTCCCGTGGATTATCCCATTGTGGATGGGGCCCAACAGAAAGCAGAATATTGAAATGGAGAAGGAAGAAGATGAGTACTTCCAAGAGCTCATGCTGAGTCCTTTTACTGCAATCAAACTAAGATAAAAGAGCTTTGCAAATGCATGACTTTTTTTTGCATGAATTAGCAGTATCTGTGTCAGGCCCCTTTTCTTATAGTCATGGCAACGACTTGCGCAAGCTTACATGCAAGACGTGCCACTTGAAGTACAATTGGGAACTACTTGAGGATAATTTGTATGAGGCAAGAAATTTACACGCCTTTGTAACTTTGGGCTAATCCACATTCATGTTCTAGATTTCATGTTCTTTTACTAATTTTTTTTTTTAATTTAACTGCTCTAGTTTTTTTTTTTTTTGTTTGTTTGTTCCCACCATGATATTCTTACACCTTTACAGGCAAACTAAGTTGTGTCTGCCTTCAAAACGACGTTGAGGAGTTGAAGATAGACAACATCGTCGTTGAATATTTTTGGTTTTTGTTGGATCCACTAGTAGTTAGAGATGTTGGAGTACGACATAGGAAGATTATCATGTACTCTTAATTGTATCAAGATTTTTGGAGCTATCAATATATGAGATGTTTTGCTTATTAAATTTACAATTTTTAATGCTATTTATATACATATTTCGAAAAGATATATGGTTTCACGACTAAATGCCATTTTTTGCGTAAAAAATCAACAAAAAAGTAGAATAGTAACACGGTTTTAACTACCAAAAATTCGGTGGCTAAAACTTTTTGTTACCAAAATTTTGGCAGTGGATTTTCATTTTTTTAGGCGACAAAAACTTTCTGCTACTACATATTTTGGTAGTTAAATCTTTGATATCAAAATTTTGGTAGCTTATTCTCCATCTTTTAGCTACCATAGGGCATTCGAGACCAAATATTTTGGTAGCGAATACATTCATCTGCCAAAGTCTTTGGTAGCAAAAACATTCGGCTACCAACATTTTGGTAGCAGATTATACTCTTTTTGCTACCAAGACATTTTAGCTACTAAACTATAGTAGCAAAATGGCATGCCAAGTCTACTTTAAAATCCAAATTATTGAGTTTTGCTTGCCAATTTTTTGGTAGCAAAATGTTTTACTACAAAAAAATTTTGGTAACAAAAACTTTTAGCCACTAACTTTCAGCTGCCACAATTTTTTGAGAAGCAGAAACTATTGGCTACTAAAAAAGGAGTTTTTGCTACAAAATTTTGGTAGTTAATTATGCTTTTTTCGCTACCAAAATGTGTTGGCTATTAAACTTTAGTGGAAAAATGAAATTCCGAGTCCACTTTTGGAGACCAAAATTTTTAATTTTAGCTACCAAAAGATTTTTGATAGCAAAACTTTCAACTACCCCAACTTTTTGGTTGTGGAAATTTTTGGTTACCAAAAACAAAGATTTCTGCTACTAAATCTATGGTACCTAAAAGTCTGTTTTCTTGTAGTGAGTAGAAGGTATGCGCATACCATTTGATTTAAGAAAAAGAAAAATGGCAGCAAAGATTAAAAAATTTAAAATATATTTATTTCCATAGTTTATTACTAAATAGGTAAATGATTTTTTTTTTTTTGGGTGAAAATCATTTTGTACAGCGTACTCAGCAAAATGCTTCAAACAAAAATTAAAAAACATATCCTGTTTCATCAACATCACGTAGCATTCTTGGTCTTAAAAGATTAAAAAATCACGTGCCATTCGTGTTTTCTTATTGTTAGTATTATTAGTGTTTGCTAGCTAATTTATTCACTCTGATTATGCGTTATATTTTTAATCATTTTTTAGTCAGAATATAACTGCTCTCCAATAATATCAAGAAGCACTTACATATTTTATGATAGAGTCAAACAAAACTGTTTATTTTAATTCTAGCATATGTTTCGCATGTGTATGACAAAAGATAATACACCTAATATATAATCCTTGATTCAGACTGCGATATCTAAGGTAGAATGGAAATGGCTTCTTTGCCGGTCTTTAAGCATTTATGGGAAGACTTGACCGCTACGCTCTTTGAATACCCCATGATATTTCTCCCTGTTCTCATCTTAATCATTTCACTTCTAATACTTTTTAATAACAGATCAATATCCCATGCAAGTGATGTTTTGAAGGCTAAAATTGTCATTTGCATTAACATTTTGCATTAAATCCCTTAATTATAGCATTTGGGTGTTAATTAGTATTTTAATGTGTGCGTGCATGAAAATGTGTTTAAAAATATATTTTTAGTATGATTTTATGTTCAATAATATTTTTAGTAATTTTTTGAATCATTTCTATGTGTTTTATAATTGTTTAGTTTGTAAATAGTTAAAACCGCAAAAATTAAATTGTATAATTTTATTTGAGTCTTAAAGTGTTTGTAAATAAGTTTTGTGCTTGTAAATTGCTTCATAATACTTTTAGTATTTCTAGAAATATGCTCGAGTATTAAATAGTGTATCTATTATGGTTTTGTTAATTTTAGAAGTTTTTATTTATTTATAGTGTATTTTCTTCATTTTATTGTAAAATAATTTTAAAATTATTGTAAAAACTATGTTTGTAAAATAATTAAAATTTTATTTTATTTTATTTATTTTATTTTAGATTTGAAATTTACAAGAAAAACAGAAAAAAATGATACAAAAAGAGACAAAAAGGACATCAAATGCATAAAAAATAAAAAAAGAAATTAAAATTCAAAAGGATATCATGGTCGTATGCGTGTCCAAGTCCCCCTCTTAGAATCCATTGGCCATTGCACCTGACTCTACATAGCGCATCCCTTGTGACTGTGCGATCAGCATACCGAAGACCTATCCTGCGGTTAGAAGTGTGCCACTCTAGTGTCTTGATCTGTGTCGTTCTTTCAGTCAAAATCTATGCTCAATTGCCTAGGCCACGTCTCCATGCCATTTCCATATGCTACATCACACTAGATCAAAGAGTAAAAATTGCACTCTCCATACTCATTTCACACGTGGAAGAAAAAAAGAAAAAAAATAAAATAAAAAATCAGATTAAATCTGATTATTACAAACATAGGGTGGCAATAATAATTCAAAAAATCCTAAAATAATCCTAAATTTCCATCCTACTCATTTTCAACCTAAAAATATCTTAATAAAATAATAAATAAATAAATATGTAAATAGTAATTTTCTTTTAGTATAAATATTCCTCCATGGTATGTATTCTTCACTCTTCCTTGTGAGAAATTTCTTTCTTCTTACCAAAATGCAGTTTTAAGTTTAGTTTTAGTTTTCTTAGTTTCTAGTTTAAGTTTTTGTAAAATAGTTTAAGTTTATGTTGTAAAATAATTATGCTTAATAAAATTATAAGTGTTTTTACCTTCAATATGTCTCTTTAAATTTTCTTTTTGTTGAGGAGAGAAAGAAGAAATTTTGACAAAATTAAGGTAAATATTTTTAGTTTTTCAATATTTTTTAAGTTGTTATAATGTTAAAATAATTTTTAAAAAACTTATGATTTTTATGTCAATTTAGCTAAAACTCTTGCAAAATTAAGTTTTGATTTATTGTAGATAGAAAATGGTATGGTTAATGCTGATTTGTAATTTTGTTCGTGATTTTAGTTTGTTAATGTTGAAATTATACATATTTATTGAAAATGAGTTTTTGACGCTTTATAGACATGTATTGGCACATTAAACACAAGATTTTTCTAATTTGTTTTGTTTAGGATTGGCCTATTTTTTCCAACAAGAAGGATAACGATCAGGTAGAAAACTCAAACTCAATTTTGACAAGCTAGCAATACTATTATTTTCAAAAACTTTGGGCTATGCATTACTGGTAATGGGTCTGAAACAAAGTGAAGAATGAAGAAGAGGCAAATACACACTAATTTATTAATCATCTTCTCTTTTTTTCTTACTAATAAGTCAATATCATGATTTCTTCGTGTGTGAGAGCATATAAAATAAATCTAATCTCACTTATAGCTGTTCAATTGCTTCTGCATGCACTGTAATGAATTAATGATCCGTCATTCCTTTTCCTCATATTCCACGGTATTTTTTTTAGGCTTCGTACTGAATGTAAAATCTTGCTTTAGTAACGGACTTGACACTTGTTCTGTTCCAGAAAAGACCGTCATCATGGTATCTGATTCCAAAGAAACCTGAATTTGGTGGATGGACTACAGCAATATGATTCCAATTTCTATTAAAAGAAGCTGGCCTTTTTGAGTTTTAAAGATGCACCTCAATTTTTGTCGTTGATAATAGACCTCCAAAAACAAAAACAGCATTGCCGTTGTAGAATTAGGTCTATGAGGAAACGACCACATAGTACATACCTAGTCCTTGTATAAAAAAAGAAAAACAAACAAAAGAGCTAAATTTTTTTCACCTAAAACGACAAAAATTCTTTTTCTTTGGGTTGGGTACTGAAAAGTAAAGTCTTTAATTTGATGGTTGAACTTGAGGGTAGAGTTATTATCATTATAAAACCAAAGAGCTAATTTTTTTACTTAAAACGACACGACAAAAATTCTTTTTTTTTTGGTTGGGTAACGAAGAAAAGTCTTTAATTTGATGGTTGACGGCAGAGTTATTAAAAACACAAACTACCAAAGTGCTTTTAATTTAAACCGTTCTCCATCTCTTTTCTGCATTACTTTCCATCTCTCTATACTCAAACACAAAAAGCCTCTCTCTCTTTCTCTAAAGACCTTCAGTTATTTTTCTCGTTGACATGTTTTCTGAAGCTTCTTCAGGTATACATCTCAATATATGCTTCTAGCGACCAAACCATTTTCAATCAAAATAAGATTTTTTTTTTCTAATTTGGTTTTGTACTTTAGGACCTGCTAGGAAAGAAAGCAAACTTTATCACTTTTTTTTTTTTTTTGGGTAACGCAAGAAGATATGATTATGAATGTCGTTAAGACTTTCATTTGGGTTCAATATTGCTACAGAGAAGATCAAGAATGCTCTGGTTTTTCAGGCACACGTACCCTTTTATGTGTTCTTTCGTTGGTAATGGACTGTTAAAGCTGTTCGCATTTCCACTGCCATTGCTTCATTCACTTGTTTTTATTTTCCTTTTTTTTTTTTCTTTACCTGCATTACAATGGTAACTAGTCTGTTCACTCATTTCCTGCTTTGTTTAATTTTCCTTCATCTGTTTTTCTTATGAAATGTTAAATCCTTCGTCTGATTTTCTACATGTTATTTTTTTGAATCTTTTGGTGTGCAGGATTAAGGAAGATTAGATTGGTTGGTGAAAAACTTTAAAGGATTAGATTAGATTAAATCTTAATACTTTGTTTAGCAAAAAACTTTAAAAGATTAAATTAGATTGGACAAGAGCTTATTCAATGCATGCTTGAATCCTCTTTGAAGGGGTTTAGGCAATGCCTTACCTAAGCATGAGGTTAAACACCACTTTAGTACCTTGTGAAAAATTTTAAGGACCCATTTGTAAAAATTTATAAAATTTGGGATTCAAAAAAATGAAAGGTCAAAATGTAATTTTTATGTGACGAAAATATCTTTCATAATTATATTTTGCCCCTTTAGTTTTAAAAAATTACAATTTGACACCAATTTTTAAAAAAAATTAAAAAAAAAACCCTTATCCTAATAACACAACACCATACATAGGATTAGATTAACTAAAATTTTATTTTATCCTTTTCAATACAATCCAATCTAATCCTCTAAGAGTATCATATCCAATCTTATTCTATCCAATGAATTATATGGGCCATTATATTAGTTTTTCGAGGCCATTTTTAATCCTTCATCTGCTTTTAAACATTGTTAATTAATTTGTTCGTCTTTATGCTTTGATTGGTATGAGTAAAAAGTGAAGGGAAAGAAAACATTGGAAGGATTTGGGATAGAAATTGATATGATGAGGTGTTTGGTAGAAAAGAAATTTGAATGGAAAGAAAATATGGGTGGAAGAAATTGTAACATCCTAAATTGAAAGCTAGGGGTCTAGTTGAGATTATATAGTGAAAAACGACTATTAATATTTTATAATTTATATGTGTTTTTGTGTGAATGTAAATTACATATATGAGTGTGTGTAATTGATATAGTTGCCGTGTAAATATAAATAGCAAGTGGGAAGTAATACATTATTTTATTGATGTTATATTTTTTTTTTAATGTAATGTGCACTATATGTGTAAGTTACAATGTTTGGTGGCCGTGTATGACTTAAAGAAAGTAGATAATGACTAATGTAATTTATGTATATGTGAGTGTGTTTATTATGGTATAATTTTGATTTATTGGCATATTATCTTCTCTTTCCTTATTCCATATGGGGGAATATTGACTTTTTATGTGATTGGATAATAATTGTTGATTGATTGTCATATTTTTGGATTTATTTCCCTATTTAAGGAAATGAAATGTTTGACTTTTGATTGATTGAATTTAATTGAAAACGTTTCCTACTTTTGAAAGTTGATATATAGTAAGTAGGAGCCAATTTGTTGATTCTTCCCTTAATTCTCCTCTAATCCCATGTGTAAATTGCCTCTAGTTAGTCAAGATATTATCATTATATTTTAATAATTGTCTTTTAATGATAATTGGATAGGTTTCCTATTTTGATAATTGAAATTAGGCAAGTGTAGCTAATATTAGAATATGAAATTATCTTTAATTCTTTTATTCCTTTATTGGATGATTGGTTGACTTATTTAGAATTTAATTCATGGATAGTCAAGATACTATCATTATATTTTCCTCTATTAAATCATTGACTTTCGTATTTAGTTTCTTTTCCCCTCCCACGAGTATGCATTCCATTTTTAATAAAAGATTTGGTTTTTATATAGAAGGTTATGTTTCTTTTTTTATATATTACTCCCACGAATGAACGCATGAAGAAAGAATAGAGAAGAAAACCACGAGGGTTTCAATAGATGGCTTCCTTTAGAATATGAAGAGTAATGTTATGTGATGTAGGGAAGAAAGATAGATGATGTATAGAATCTAAGATGATCATGACTAAATGGTTTGTGTATGTATACCTTCCACTGCATCACTTGAACAATAGTATGTTTTAAAACATGTTTTAAAGTTATGTATATTGTTATGATGAATACGTTTAAAGATGTTTTTACAATTTTTCACGAATATGATGTGAACTCTCTTGTCGTCATAAACCAACCATGTTATTCATGTTTATATGGTCAAATCCTTGAGGAAGAAGTAAGTTCCCAGATAGGGACCATTCAAGTATGTATGTTATGGGTTCTGACTGCTTGAGATTAACGTTATGCTACGAGCCCAAGAACCTAAACATAATGAATGTTTATGAAAGTATGTTTTTATGTGGAACTACTATGGTTTAGTTACTAAGCTTTACGCTTATATAGTTTTCGTGATGCAGGTGAGCTTCCAAGTAAGGATGTAGATGACTGAGCAAAAATGGTCCAAGGTCCCATGACGAGTCTAAGATGTAATATTTATTTCTAAGTATTTCTATGATGTTATTGGAAACTAAGAATTGTTATTGAGGATATTTATGGGATTTTTTAGCTTTTGTATAAATGTTGTAATCTTAATATTTTCGCTGCTAATTATAAGATAATTTTCACATTAAGATTGAGCTAAGATTTGATTATTTTTCGGCTTATCTTCACATGCATGAACGAACGATGCGTGACACTCCTCTCCTCTCTTTCTTCTGGGGGGAGAGGGGGAGGGGGTCGCTACAGAAATAACATGTGGGTCCCATTAAAATTGATCTCTCTAAATATGAATGAATTTTATGAGAGAAAAGTTTGACAACAATACAAAGAAAGTAAAGTTACCAATTTGTCCTTCTTTTCCATTAAAATTCTAACAAAAAATTTGGACACCAATTAAGAAAATAGCTAAATAATATGTGGGCAAAATGGTAATTGTATTAACAGTAGTTTTTCTATTCCTTTGGTTTTTCTTGCAATACTAAACAAGAGAAGATAAAATCATTTTCTTTCTAACTTCACGTACCAAACAAGTAAAGGGAAAATCAAAATCTTTTCTTTCCTTATAATTTTCTTTCCTTTATAGTTTTCTCTTTCCTTCTTACCAAACGGAACATTAGTGTTCTACAATACTAAAAAATCTGTCTTGTGGGAGAACCTGATTTGTGGAGAATTTATGGATTGAGGCTGATTCCATTTACATGGTTGGTTTATTTTCAAATTTTTTACTTCTAGTGCCTTGGAAGTCACATTCAGATTGGATTTCTACTTGCCATAAGCTTTCCTTGATGTGTCAAAGTCATCATATTTTTATTAATAAAATTGAGTTGGGGGCTTGATAAGCATAGAGTGATTAATAGGTGCTAACCTTGTTAAGATGTACTAGTTGCTTCCGATGCTAGTTTTCCACTCTCATCATTATTGATTATCAAGGATCTTAAAAGAGATGTTATACTTTATACTTGTTGTGCTATTATGTGGACCCTTCTCTGGTTGTGCGACACAATATATGCTTACCGTTAGAAGGCTCCACTCTCTATATTCATATACAAATTTTAATTGTAGTCCTCAAAAAGTATCAATTCTCACTTATTATTCACTGCTAGTAATTTTTTGTTCTATAACTTCCAACTGTTTTGTAACGCCCCTATATGGGGGTTAACAGTTTTTAAATAAATAAAATAAAAATTTAAAAATAAAGATAATTTGCCCGGGACTTAAGTAGAAACTCTCAAAATAAAAATAAAACATAAACAAATAAATAAACTACAGTTTAGTGTAGCACCTTAAATTTTAATAATATAAAACTATCATCATCATCATTTTAACTCTCAACAAATCTTAATACAGTCACAGAAAGTAATAATCGATGCTTACATTATCATGAAGATCATTCTTTGCAATCAAAGCAATCCTAATGTAATATAGCTACATAGCTTCTTCAATTATTTTTCTTGTAACCACCTCACACTTAGTGAGTCCTGAAAAGAGGAAAATATAAGGGAGTGAGCGACAACATGCTCAATAGGGAAAACCATTACTCACCTTAAGGTTTTATTCTTTACCACATTAAATCTACATGGTTAGTTAGTTTTCATCATTATCCAAATTATGAGATTTATTATGATCATATTCCGTGGATACCATAGTTAATCATTACCAAGTTTCATATATATATATATATATACAATATTAACATTTATCATTATTCCTAGGTATCTACATTACATAAAGTATCACTCAACTTATCGAAACCCAAATGGGCGTGCTTGGCTACCCTCCAAATATTCCGAGGGTATTCCGGTGAGGGGACATCAAGCCCCGAGTCCTCACCAAGTCGATTCATGTACAGTGTGTTTTGGGACTTTTGACCCAAGGGAGCGTCATCACCTCCCCCCTATTTTACCTTTTAGGGTATTCATGCCCAAGGACATAACCGCCGCCCTCTTCACGTCTCACAATTTCTCAATGTACAATCATTATTTATAGAGTCAATTTTCCTAACCATGCTTCCCAATTTATAACAACATATGTTAATTCATTATGTTCCTCGCTAATCAATACAGGGTGAGTTCATGTCATAGTTTCATATGTGATTCTCATATAATAGTAGTTCAACATAGGTACATATATCTTGTGGTAAAACAATCAATTTTAATTCCATAAAGATCTCACAAAAGATGAGCAATAAAATCTTTATCTTTCAAGCTTCTCAACAATCTTTAAATCTCGAAATTAATTAACATTATCTCCACACACCCTTAATCCTAAGTCATGCATAAAGATAATTAAAACAAAGCACAACATATAACCACATCCATAAATGAATTATGTATAAATCTACATATATTAGTCTCTAATAAGATTCATAAATCACTTAGGATAGTGTTGGAAACGTTACAAGATATTAAGGGATTAGAAAGTGAGCAAAGTTGGGTTGATATACTGCCACTGGTAAGTTTACTAGTTTCAAATTCGAGAATTAAAAAATTCATAGAAAATAGAATACAACTCCGATTTAGGCTCATGATAGCTCGTTGGAAAGCTTAGGATATCTACTTTTAAAATATGCAAACCAATTTATAAAATTCATTTTTATCAAATCCCAGAATTTCAAGAAAGAGCCACTGCCCATGGAGGTATTACAAAGTTTATGGAATGTCAAGTTTTCTTTAACTCAAAGCATATTATCCTTGTTCAAAATCCTAAAATCATTCCAAAATATGCAGCATGCATTATATAATCATAATAAACATATTCTCATGAGTTTTATACCAAAATCATCATCAAACCAAAATAAAAGTTGGTTGTCGGTTTCTATTCAAGACTCAAGTTTTTGTTCATAAATGCTCAAATATGCATGCTAACATAATTAGAAATTTGCATAAATTTTGAACACGAAAATTATACATTAAAGATGGAATAACACATACTAAAAACTAAGTTTGAATTAAAGAAAACCTACCTCAAAACTTCTTTCAAAAACACCAAAGTTTGGGTAAAAATAAAACTTGAATTGACTCCAAAACTACTTCAAACATGGTTGGGAATTATAGTTACTTTGGCTACAAAGGGAGATTTATGCTTTGGGTCTTTAGTTAGAAATTGAAGTGAGAAAAGGAGAGAATGAGAAATTAGAGAAGAAGGTGGTGATGGTTGAATAAAAAGGCGTCAAAATAATTGAGGAGCGGGAGATAATTGTAGGTCTATGAGGAAACTTGTAGGAAGAAATAAATGAGCATTAAAAGAAAATATTATTATGTCTCCTATGGAGACTTTTAGCAAATAATGCCAACATAATTGAGGGGGCAAATGGGGCAAGTTGTGGAAGAAAATGAAGGAAGAATTAAAAAGGTGGTTGAGAAAATAAATCGATATCTCCTAGTAATTGAGGTGGATTAATTCTATGTCTCCTTCGGAGACCTTTAGCTAAATAAGAAAGAGGTTACTTAATTGAGCATTAATGTAGTGGGGACAAGGTTGGTAGAAGTGGGTTATAGGTAAATTTTGAATGTTTCCTATGGAGACTTGGTAAGAAATACTAAAGTAAGATTTTATGCATATAATTTTTTACAAAAATCATACCCGTTAAAATAACGGGTGTTTCATGTTTTGATGATAAGATTATTTAGAATTAAAGATGACTATAGGAGTTTTATGTTAAATTAAGAAATAAATTTTATGAATATGTTTTATAAATTTATTATTATGAAAGTTTAAATAACTATGCTTGAGGAAATTATTATCTTGGACTTAAGAGAATAAGTTATAAGAAATTATTGTTATGTTAAGTTTCAAAAAGATTAAGCTTTGAGAAACCAATATGTTAGTTTTAAGAATATGTTAGTTTTAAGATATTAAATTATAAGAAAAATATAACGATAATTTTAAGTGAGGATTTTAATGAATATGTTTTTTGAATTTATTATGAGAGTTTAGAAAAATATCTTAAAGAAATTAGTACATTAGCCTTAAAAGTTTAAGTTATAAGAAATTATATTTCAATTAGATTAAATAATTAAGTTTTAAGCAATCCTTGTCTTAGTTTGAAGATAATAAATTATAAATAAAATATATAGATAATTTTTAAGAAAGTTGTAAAGAGCATTTAAAATAGGATTTTATTTCAACATTCAATTTTGAATTGTTTTTGATATAGTTTTATTTCAATTAAGAAATGTTTTAAAAGCAATAGTTTTTAAATAATTATCCTTATGTTTAAAGGAAAAGTTTCAAGAAATTATTGTGGTTATGTTTTAGGAAGTTGATATATGATGTATGTAATGAATTAAGTTTTGAGAAATTATTATTATTTCTTTTAAGATTATATTTAAGAATTCTTTATTATCAAGATTTCATTTTAGAAAACAAAATTTAGTTTGCATTTTAAGTACTTTACGCCAACGCATGTTAAGTTTTATAATTATGTAGTTAAATAACGACCATGTAAATAGGGTTGTAAGTCTTCATCCTCTCGTTTATTAATAGGGGCCATCTCCTTTGTTTGACCAAATGGTTTCTATGTCTTCCTGCAAGTCCACCTTTCTTGCTTCCTGCCAATGACAATGAAGTTCAACAGAAAAAAAAAAAAAAAAAAAGTGGTCTCATTTTACAAGAGGTATATCATCGTTTTTTCAGGAAAAAAAGAAGATAATATTTTTAACAAGTGCTTCACCATACTGTAGACTTCTATAGATGGTGGAATAGAGTGAAACTATAAGGACAAGATATTTGTTTGGTCTGCATGCTTATATGCTTGCAAGTTGCAAGTATTTTATATACCTTCCGTCTTTCAGTTCTCAATGGCTATTTTATTGAAATAGTCACCAAGAAATGCACCAGAGTTATATGAACTCATTAATCTTAGTTAACTTTCCACATATAACCTGTTAGAGATAATCATTGCTTCAATTATCTTCAAATTCCTAATTTTTTTGTTGCGAATTTCGTTCTTTTAACCAACAATCTGTGGAACATTCGTCTCTAGCATGGATAAAATTTTTGTTCGATCTTTGTCTGCCTTCTTTGTCTTTTATTTTTGTTTAATCTTAAATTCTTTCTTTAATTACTTTTTATATTTAGGTCTTATTTATATGTATTTTGATTGTTGAGTTTAAATCATATGTAAAACAAACAAGGGGACAACCAACAAGACAAGAAAATGAAACAATAGATGTACAGTGAAACAACCTCAAGCTAGTCACACATATAAATAGACAATTAGCTAGGCAAATCACAAGTTAATTATTGTATCAATAAAATTTGCGCATGCAGCGAAGTCCCGAGAATCATTCCATGTGAACACAAGTATTTGCATACAGCTATGTTAAAAAAAAAAGAAATTACAGCTAATCAAGATACATTATTTTATACAAGAGTTATATAAATTTGATTCAAACGTAACGTCAATTATCACGCTTGTATTATTTGATTTGTAACGGTTTTAATAAAAAATAATAGTCAGAAGGAAAAAATTGTATGCAGTTTGGTCGTCTTGATTTAATAGTTTTCATACTTATAAAATCTGGCATATTTTTGTTTTCTACTGCCGCTTTTTAATGGCTGGCTTTAAAAAATTTCTTATAATTTTACCACAACCACTGTCCCAGAATGAAGCCAAACCATACAATATTAAATAAGATGAAAAAAAAGAAAGACCTGCGGAGAAGGAGACAAGTTTCAAGGATGCAATTTCCTCGTGATTGTATTATCATTATAAAAACAAAGAGCTAAATTTCTCACCTAAAATGATAAAAATTCTTTCTTTATTTTTTTGGTTGGGTAATGAAAAGAAAAGTCTTTAATTCGGTGGTTGAGGTCAGAGTTAATTAAAGCACAGACTACCAAAGTGCTTTTCATTTAAACCGTTCTCCCCTCTTTTCTGCATCACTTTTCATCTCTCTCCAAACTCAAACACAAAGATCCTCTCTCTGTCTCTCTCCCTCTAAAGACCATCAGTTGTTTTTCTCGCTAACATATTTTCTGCTGCTAAATATTTGCCGTTCTCGTTCTCTTTTCTGCGTCACTTTCCATCTCTCTCTAAACTCAAACACAGAAAACCTCTCTCTCTCTAAACTCCATCAGTTGTTTTTCTCGTTAACATATTTTCTGAAGCTGGATATTTAGATCTTCATCATCATCCATCAGTAGATCATCTGTAAGTTTTTTTTTTTTTTCATTCTGAATCTCATTTATAATTGGTTTCTAATTTGTTTCTGGCATACTGCATAATTTTTTTTTTCTTGACTTCATGTAATCATACGTTTTATTTTTATTTTTTTGCCGCAACTAACGAAATATGTTTGCAACGATTCCTGAACCAAAAAATGCGATTAATATGAAAAATAATAAAAATCAAAATTAAAACATCTATTTATCAAAACAATATAGTAGTTTAACCTTTTTTTTTTAGTGTACAAGATTTTAAATTATGTAATTTAAACAGTAATTTTAAACTTAAAATTTAAAGGGTTAAAAAAATAAAACGTCATATCAAATGGGTAACAAGTGCGTTGCTGTGTATCATTTATCATGTATGTATGCTTTTTCTTTCTTTCTTTTTTTTTTTTTTTCCAAAAAGAAACATGTCAAAGATGCTTTTTCTTCGAACCATCGTGCTTAAAGTTCCACTAACACTTGTTGGCCACTCTTGTCTTTACATATGCAGCTTTTTCACAATCTTTTGTCTTTATAATAATTCCACAGGTCAATAATTGAACAATCGTAGCGATAAAATCACCAGTAATTGTCGGCCACTAACGTGCTATGCCCTATACATGACAAAAAAATAAATAAATAAAAGACTTTGACATAAACGAAAACGAGATATTGATAATTTCAATTTATAATAGTTTCCCTTTCGTAACCCTCAGAATTTCTCCAAAATCCTTAATGGCTAATTTAGATATTTTTTAAACTAACACGCTAAATTGGCCAATTTATCCTGTCAAACTTGTAAAAAAACTTATAATCTAACATTGATGTCTCTACCGTTGCCGCTCATGAAATTATATATATTTCTTTGTAAGTTTTTTTTTTTTTTTTAAATATTACATTTGATTCATTTATGATTACAAGATCATTTATAAGTTGTAAAGGTTGAATTTGTCGTTTCGAATATACGACCTTAGAAATACTCAGAATACGTACATATCTTCTTTTATAAACTCAAAAGACAAGATATTAAATAAGAAATAAACCATTTATTCAGAAAAAGAAGAAATAAACCAGAAAAAAAAAATTATATGGCATTCCCTTCAATGACTTTCATGTGCAACACCGAAGTCTTTAAATATCAAACATAAATCCCAATGCATCCTCATCTTGTAATTAGTTTTTAATTTTGTTCTTAAATTGTTATTTTCTTTTAGTTTATTTTTTGAACAGTTTAGAAAAGTAAAATGATTTTGTTATTTTCTCAGGGGAAAAATAATTTTGTCATTACTTTTAACGAAATGGCAAATTCTCTGTTTTCTTCAAGTTTTGTAAGTGATTGTGTCCCCTGACATGTAAAGAGTATTTTCTCTTGTTTCCAACAGGGAAGAGAGAACTCGTTCACTTATCGCCTGAACATGGTTGACGTGGGCGGAGCTTTTCTCTCGGCCTTTTTGCAAGTGTTGTTTGATAGATTGTCTCCTGAGGCTGAGGGAGTCATCAACTTCTTCAAGGGTAAGAAGTCCAATATTGTCAATCTCCTAGAAGAGCTCAACGCTGTCTTGTTGTCTGCCGATGCACTGCTTGATGATGCTGAAGACAAGCTCATTAGAGATCACAAGGTGAGAATGTGGCATGAAATGCTCCAAGAAGTCATTTATGTTGCAGACGAGCTGCTGGATAAGATCGATTATGAAGCTTTGCGATGCAAAATGGAAGGTGACTCTGGAAGTAGCAGGAGCAAGTTTTTTACGAAACTCAAAATCTCCGCTCCATTCAGTTCATTTGACAGCGCTGTAGAGCCTGAGATAAGAGACATCCTTCATAGACTAAAGGTTCTTATTGACCAAAAGGATGCCCTTGGTCTTAAACAAGGTGTTCGGCACATGAAGTCTTCACATAGACCACCAGTTTATTTGGTAGAAGAATCTAATGTCTATGGAAGGAATAACGACAAAGAGGTTATTGTTAAGTTGTTGCTTTCTGACGATACCAGTGATACTAACAAGATATCTGTCATTCCCATTGTCGGTATGGGTGGGATTGGCAAAACCACTCTTGCCCAACTTATTTACGATGATGATAGAATTGGAAGACATTTTGAGGTGAAAGTTTGGGACACTATTTCTGATGATTTTGATGTTTTTAAAATAACAAAGAGAATTTACGAATGCGCCACCCCTCAAAAGTACGACTCTGATGGTCTTTTTGGACTTCAAAGGAGACTGAAAGAAGCTTTGAAGGGGAAGAAATTTCTTTTTGTTCTCGACGATGTTTGGAACGAAAGGGATTCTATGTGGGATGCCTTAAAGAGCTCTTTCGAATCCGGAGGACATGGAAGCAAGATTCTAGTGACGACACGTAACACAACCATCGCATTAAAAATGACTACTGGGCCAATTCACCAATTGGAGGGAATATACGAAGAGGAATGCTGGCAATTGTTTAAAAATCGCGCCTTCATCAACAATGCAGAAGCAGAAGCATATCCAGATCTACAAATCACTGGCAGAGAAATTATTAAAAAGTGCAAAGGCCTTCCTTTAGCGGTAAAATCCGTTGGTCGTTTACTGTGCTCTGAACGAAATCCAACAATTTGGAAAAACATAATGCAGAGTCATATGTGGGAGTTGTATGAAAAGGAAGGTGATATTCTTCCGGCTCTATGGTTGAGCTATCGTCACCTACCTTCACATCTAAAGCGTTGTTTTGCCTACCTCTCGATGTTTCCTAAAGATTATGTTTTTCGTAAAGAAAAACTAATCTTATTGTGGATGGGGGAAGGGTTTTTGGCACCTGACAGAAAGCAAAATTTTAAAATGGAGGAAGTAGGGGATGAGTACTTCCAAGAGCTCTTATCAAGGTCTTTTTTACAACAATCGAACCAAGATAACAGAGCTTTTCAAATGCATGATCTTTTGCATGATTTAGCTATATTTGTATCAGGCCCCTTTTCTTATTGTCATGGTAATGACTCACGCAAGCTTACATGCAAGACGCGCCATTTGAATTATGGAGGAGAATTTGACGATAGTTTGTCTAAAGCAAGAAATTTACACACCATTTTGTCATCGAATTCTTATTTCACAAGGGGTGATGCGTTGCTAAAAGCGGGAGGATACTTAAGAGTGCTCTGTCTGTGTTCGTTTAAATTGGAAAATCTTCCTGATTTCTTAGGCAGTTTGAAATGTCTAAGGTATTTGGACTTATCTTATAGCTCGATCAAAGAGATACCCAACTCAATTTGTAGTTTGTACAAATTGCAGACGCTACTACTGTCATATTGCCGTAAGCTCACTCATCTCCCAACCAACATCGGAGATCTAATCAATTTGCGACATTTGGATATCACAGGAGTGCCTTTAAAAGAGATGCCGTTGCAAATATGCGATATGAAAAACTTGCAGTCATTGGCACAGATAGTTTTGGGTGCGGAACATAGTGGGACAATTAGCAGCAAAGAAGTAACAAAGCTCCAACGCCTACGTGGAGAGACACTGCAGATTTCGGGGCTTGAAAATGTTATTGATGCAAGAGATCTTTTAGAGGCCAATTTCAAGGACAAGAATTGTCTGAGAGAGCTACGATTGAAATGGAGTAATGGAGATGCTGATGATTCACATAAGGAAATTGAAATATTAGATGCTCTACAGCCTCACACACACCTAGAAAACCTCACAATTGAGTCCTACAGGGGTACCAGATTCTCAGATTGGGTAGGAAATCCTTCTTTTTCTAACATCATATCAATTTCCCTCCAAAATTGTAAGAATTGTTGCTTCTTGCCACCGCTTGGGCGGCTACCCTTTCTCAAAAATCTTTCTATCTGCGGATTTGGCGTGGACAAAATAGATGATGGGTTTTGCGGTAAAATTAGTCCTTCATTTAGGTCTTTAGAAAGATTATCATTGGTGAATATGTCTGAGTGGACAGAATGGTCATTTAGTGAAGCAACCAAAGAAGGTGGAGCTTTCCCAAGTCTGTCGTCACTAATATTGTGGGAATGTCCAAAGCTAAAGGTGGGCTTACCTGCTTATCTTCCATCTTTGAG
>CAMOHE010054441.1:16187-29374 GCA_946598075.1 Artocarpus hirsutus | reverse complement strand
TATTGTCATTGTTATTACAACAATAATAATAAACCTTACATAATTATTAATGTGTACAATAATTAACTATACACATTCAAAACATTGAAATTCTTGCATCCTTAAACTTGGTGCTCACCATTTTTAATTTATGGTATGGAGCTCATGATCACTATTGATCTGGGTTTCTTTTACTGAACTGTCATCACATAGGAATTTTTACATAATCTTAGTAAGTTGAAAATTCTACTTTTGCCAATAACATCATCTTTTGGCTCATGTATAAAATTAATAAATCATAAACTCTTAGTTTAGCACATCAAATAATTATTTTTAATTATTTTAATGTACTATCATAACATTACATTGTTACATGTTTTATAAATAAAGCACATAATTTTATGCATTCACAACATTATTTATCTCTAAGGTCTTACAGCTAGTAAAACCTTCAAATTTTTGTATTAATAAACTTAAAACTTGTACTTTCTCAAGAACTTAGCTAAGTCACAAGGAAAAGCTCTTAATTAATCATAGTTATTAATGTTTGAATTTGTTCGGGTCATTACATCTACAGCCTCACACAAACCTAGAAAACCTCGCAATTGAGTCCTACAGGGGTACCAGATTCTCAGATTGGGTAGTAAATCCTTCTTTTTCTAACATCATATCAATTTACCTCCAAAATTGTAAGAATTGTTGCTTCTTGCCACCGCTTGGGCGGCTACCCTTTCTCAAAACTCTTTCTATCTATGGATTTCATGGCGTGGACAAAATAGATGATTGGTTTTGCGGTAATATTAGTCCTTCATTTAGGTCTTTAGAAGCATTATCATTGTTGTATATGTCTGAGTGGACAGAATGGTCATTTAGTGAAGCAACCAAAGAAGGTGGAGTTTTCCCAAGTCTGACGTTACTAGAATTGTGGGTATGTCCAAAGCTAAAGGTGGGCTTACCTGCTTATCTTCCATCTTTGAGTGAGCTTTCTATCAGTCACTGTCAACAAATGGTGGGTATGCTTCCAGGAACACAACTGACTGAAGTCGTATTTCCAAATCTTGAGAACGTGTCTATAGAATATTGTCCTGAATTGGAGTTGCCTTTGCAATGGGGATCGCACTCAAATTTAAGGGAGCTCGAAATTACAGGGTGCAAAAAGATGTGGGAAAACCGCAGACACTGGGACACGCTAAGGCTCTCTTCTCTCAGGGAAATCATTTTTGGATTGGAAGATGAATCATTTCCAGAGGAGGGGCTGCTTCCTTCAACTCTCACTTCTCTTGAAATTTGGCATTGTGAAAACCTTGAGTCCCTAAACGGGAAGGCATTTCAGCAGCTTACTTCCCTTGAAGAATTGGTTATCTTTTTTTGCGAGAAGCTCCGGTGCTTGCCAGAAGAAGGGCTGCCTGCGTCTCTTAATTCGTTGAAAATCAGTGACTGTCCGTTGCTAACGGAAAGGTGCAAAAGAGAAGAAGGGGAAGATTGGCCCAAGATTTCCCGCATCGCTGAGATCGACATTGAATAACGACTGCACCTCCTCTGCCTTGACCTTTTCCTCACTTCTTCAATTATTTCCAGGTATTTTCTTCTTCATCTTCTTTATCCTTTTCTTTTTCCAAAAACTCTTTGGAATGATATATTTACTATCTAATTAACTAATTGTCAAAATTTGAAATTTTGATTACTAATTTTTTTGTACCAATCATATTCCAACAGGAAACATTTACATATACGAGTGATAACTAAAGCAAGATGATTCTTTCCATATTTATCCTCTGCTTCTTCAGGTACAGATGTCAATATATGCTTCTAGCAACCAAACCATTTCCAATCAAAATAATATTTTTTAATTAATTTGGTTTTGTACTTTTGGACCTGTTAAAAAAGAAAGCAAACTTTATCTCTCTTTTTTTCTTTTTTTTAAGACAAGAAGATATGATATATGAATGTCGTTAAGAGTTGCATTCGGGTTCAATTTTGCTGCAGAGACGATCAAGAATGAAGAAGACGTAAATACGCCACTAATTTATTAACATCAACATTTTTGACCCTCACTAAGAATTCATGCGATTTCTTACATTTGAAGCATACATAATTACTACTCAGTTGATTCTACATGCATTACAATGATCTGTCATCCTTTTCTCATATTCCATGTTTTGTTAGTCAGGTTTTTTTTTTTTTGATAATTCAATTCAAAAATTTTTAGCTCATACTGAACGTGAAATCCCATTTTAGGAATAAACTTGACACTTGCTCTGTTCTAGAAACGATCATCATCATAGTATCTGATTCCAAAGAATAAAAACTACAAATCATCCCACCGTATATGCAGCAGTGAATTGAAGGAAAAGGTGTGAGCATTGGTCTAGCATGTTGTCCCAAATTTAGAAATTAATATTATAAACAGTGCTTAAGATTATAAAACACAAAGCATCCTAAATTCAGAAACAATATATAATATTCATAAAGAGAAAACCAAGTAACAAGTTTTTTTTACCCGGGCTACTTTTTCTCTGTTCAGGCTGTGAGTGGGACTTTTGTGAATGGACTAAAGCAAGATGATTTTTTCATAGTTATTCCACTGCTTCTTCAGGTACATATATGTCAATGCTTTTAACTAAAAATGTAGCCATTTTCAATCAAAATGCGATTTTCAATTTGGTTTTGTACTTTCGGACCTCTCGCAAGAGCAAGCAAACGTGAGCTGAACAAAATTTTGCTTGTTCAAAACTTCATCCTTTTTACTTTGACACAAGACAATATGATTATGTGTGTGTGTGTGTGTATATATATATATATATATATATATATATTCTGGTTTCTTTGTTAATGTCATTAAGAGTTGCATTTGAGTTCAGTTTTGCTACAGAGAAGGTCAAAGATGCTCTGGCTTTTAAGGCACACAAGTCAATCGGCCCACAATTGCTCGTATCTGACATTCTACTTTGAATCAGGTAGAAAACTCAAACTCAATTTTTACACACAACATTATTGTTTGTGTCTTTTGTCCTAGTTTTTAGGGTAATTTCTTTCTCTAAAATTATTCTTACTCAACTCAACTTGATATTGCAGAATCTAGTGAATCAGCAGAAAAAAAGTTTCAACAAGATAAAAGCATGCAACTTGTTCACAAAATTTGGGCTATGCAACACTAGTAGCTAGAGAAGTCTCCCAATAAAGTGGTAATTACACGTCCTTTTGTTTCTACATGCACTTCAATAATGTGTAAATTTTTCTTCATATTCTGATGGTTTTTTAGCCATTTGTTGATAACTTTAACGATTTTTAGCTTGCATTGAATGTAAAAGTTTCATCAGTATACCACTTACTAAAGTATTTGTCCTTCGATTGATTAGCCTTGCAGATCAGATTGACATTAATGGCAAAGGGGCATACAAGTCAGACAGTGGAGACACAGGTTATAGGAAGAGCATATTAGATGGATTTAGACAGCAATGGATATTTCGTTGTCAAAGATGTATTTTCTAATACCATATTCATTTCGCTAAATCAGAAAGAATCAAATTTGGGGCTCTAGAACCAAGCCAAGAATGAAGAGGTAAATTTTAATGGGCTCTTTCCTTTTTTTTTTTTTTTTTTTTTTAAATGTATTCCATTGTTTGTTAGTCATTTAATTTGCTGATAATTCAATCTAAATATTTTCAGCTTGTACTAAATGTAAAATCTCGTTTTAGTAATAAACTTGACACTTGTTATGTTCCAAAAATGACCGTCATCATAATATCAAAACACAAAGAATACAATGTACAGAGTGTAGTGAGAATTGGCCTACCAGTTAACCCTAAATTTGGAAATAGTATTTAATGTTTATAAAGAGAACCCAAGTGACAAATTTTCTCACTGAAGCTACTTCTATTTTGTACTGGCTGTGAGTGGGACTTTTTTCTGATGCACAGATACTTGACTTTTTGGATTTCTTCACTTCTTGATGGAATAAATTAATTAGCTGAGATTGTCTAGGACCGGGAGACAGGTGTATGGACAAAAGCCATTTCCAATTAAATGAAATTTCTAATTTGTTTTTGTATATTAGGACCTGTTTTAGGAGAAAACAAAGTTGAGCTTAACAAATTATGCCTTAAAACAATTAATTATGTCAACTAATTTTGGGGTTAACGTTTTCTTGATCGAACATTTGTCTCCCATGTCTCCAAATGTGAACAGGACACCTGAAAAATATATGTTGGGATTGTTTCAAGTTCATGAGTTTCCACTGACTGGTGCCAGCTGGACAGAAACTTGTTAAGCTTTGGGTTTCAGACTTCATTACTGATACAAGAACTAGTTGAATCTTATATATGTTACTAAGCATTACAAGATACATTATTCGTCTTGCTCTTGATCTCTTCTAGATCTGTTTTTGCTAATGAGGTTCAGTACACTTTTTCTTTTTGGCATACATACATACATACATACATATATATATATATATATATATAATGGAGACTTCAAAGGTACAGAATATTAACCGTTGTTTCTTTGCAGATACAAAGATACTCAGGACCGTCCCATCTGACCTAAGCTTAATAATGCTTCAATTTTCAAGGTTAGCGAAGTCAATTATATATGTGGTTCTCGTTGGTTAGAAAATGCCAATTGTATTCATCAGTTCATTGCCATCTTATTCTTTTTTGGAAGAATTTCTTTAGTTTGATCCTTTTTTTTAACTATATTCTTTTTCAATTTTTCGTTGGATCAAAAGCGAACTACAGAACAGGACATGGTTTCAGAGCTTTGCACAGCATTATGATCCGGTTACACAGCATGTTTTGGGTGTCGAACTTATGTGGCTACTCAACATTACAATGTACTTAAACCGTCGAGTCTTACTTTGTTTTTTGCCTTGTTATGTTTGTCAGAATATGTTTCTAAAACTGAGATAATTGTTTTGTGAACTGTTTAATTTTCATACTTATGTGGCAGGCTAAAACGACATGGGAACAACAATGCTGATGCCTCTGTTTCTTTCAGGTACATAGGTCAATGCAGGTGACTGAAAATTGAGCTATTTCTAATCAAAACAGGATTTTTCTTTTAAATTTGCTTTTTTTTTTTGGACCTCTTACAAGAGAAAGCAAACTTGAGGGAAAAAAATTTGGCTTGTTGAAAACTTTTGACTGATTTGCTTTGACCCAAGGCAATATGATATTTATTTTCCACGTCTATTGGCTTTGTTTTGATGCGTCAATTTTTCTTTTCCTTAACAATAATATAACTCAACTAAATATTGCAGAATACACGGGATCTATGAGCAAAAAACAAGCTTCGACAAGAAAACAGTATGCAATGCAATAAAAAATTTTGGGCTATGCAATACTGCTGGAAAGAGTCAAGGTAGATACACTTTTATTCTGGCTCTGTTTCCTAACAAGAGTTTCATTATTCATGTTATTTCTTTCCTTTTGTTAGATTTCATTAAGCTTGGTGCTAATTATCTGTAACATCCTTTCATACTTGTAAAATGCCCAAGAATGTCATGCACAGATCATCGTAGTACGTGAAAATTAACCTGGTTCTTTAATGAAAATGCTATAATAATTCCATATCAATTACTCTTTGGCATTTTACCTCGATAATCAAAATTTAGAACTTATTTATGAAGAGATCAGGACCATGTAATTGATCTCACTAATTACTGTTCAATTGCTTCTGCATCCGTTGCAATGTTCCGTCATTTATCCTCATAATATTAGTCCATAATTTGGAAGAAACTGGAAATAAGGTTTATGGAGAGATCTTGCGAGGTGGCTTGGCGGCAATATTCCATAGCGGCCTCCGATGCGCCGGCGACATCAGAAGGGAGGAGGGAAGAAGGATTTGAGAGGAGACGTCGAGATACCAGAATCGCCAATGTGTGTCGATTGCATTTAGAGTTCCATCTAAGTATCGCTCGAGGTCATTGCAAGGCTTCCTCTCATGAAAATAATATATTGATACCATTAATAAGCCCACAACGAAAAATATTATCAAACCTTCCAATTTTCCTTCGAAATGCGCCAACAAATTGGCCTTCACTGCCTTTGTTTAGTTGGTTCAGTTAGTTTTTTCTAATCAACTAACATGTAAAGTGCGTTAAACTTGGTGCTAGGCAAGTGCGCATCAAGTTCCTCGATCCGATTCAGCACTTGCAACAGGATCACGTTTTGGATCCGCTTGCTTTCAATTTTTTAGGGCCCAATTACTTACTCAAGTTATTTCATCGAGCAAACCCTTTGCAGAAAATTAGAGAGGAAAAAAAAAGAAAATAAAATTGTCTTTTTTCAAACCGAGCCTGGAATTAATATTAATTTTACGTAATTCATGATATAAGGATGTTCTCTCCTTTTCTTGCGCAGTTGCTTATTTGCAGGAGCGCTGGTTGAAAATCCACAATTATTTTAAATTGTTTCTGATGTTTAAGACATACCCTGGACTAATGGCTATCACACTTAGAACCGCTTACTCAATGATATTTATGATGCTCATATTGACAGGAATGCTTTCCATATATATATATATATATATATGTATGTATATTGATGCATATTCTTGTTTTTTTTAATAAGCAAAAAAATTACCAAGGAAAACTAAGACTAATCCTAAACTAAATAAAACTGTGACAGGGAATTTCTTTCAAGTGATCATCCTCAAGGTTATAACCTATGGAAACAATCTCGCGTCAATAAATGGCGTATTTATTTTGCTAGTTCAGTTTAGTTCTTTTCAATCCGAACAGCTATCACAGTTAGAATTAGTGTTTGACAAAACATATAATTTGAACTAAAGTCATAGTACAAACTAGGCTAAACTACTCACTTTAGAATTCAAACCTTATATTTATTTCAATATTTTAAACCAATATTAAATAGTAATTTTATTTTAGATATTTATATTTATAATTTAATACTACTATTTCATATAACTTTTCAATTAAATAACTTCTTTTTACATATTTTTGTTTAAATTGACACTTAATTGTACATCCAAATGTCAGCTTAGATTACTGTTTAAACGACACAATTTAGATTTTTTTGCTCAAATAAAAAAAGTTTAAATCAACATAATTTAAACCAAAGGACTATTAAAAGTGATTATATCTATATTCTGGCCTTTGGTTTATTATTGATAATCATGATGTGGACCCTGTCTTTTTTCTCAACAATTGTCGTCAAAGTGCTGATTTTCTAGAACTTAAATAAAGTGTTGTTGTTTTTATTATTTTTTTCTTCTACGAATTGCTTTAGCTTATTATTTTTGTTTTTATGTTCATTTTCAGGTGAACAGGCCTTATTTATCAATACAATCAAGGGATCTTTCAGTAAAACAAACATGGTTCATGCTTATGTTTAGTTTACTTGCGGGTTTGGGGATTTTGTCCTTGATCAAGGCTGACCTAAACACTATTTCTCTCTAATGTCTTGGTCATTTTTTTTATTTATTTTTATTCTTTTATTTTTATATACATTCTATTCGGATCCTCCCATTAGATTCAAGAGATGTTCTCTTGCAACATCAATTTTTCTTCTTTTGGTAATAATTATTATTTTCTTCCATCCTCTTAGTCATGTTATGAAATTATGTTTTGATGTAGAGAGTAGTGTTTGTGAAGATAGTTGAAACTAAAATATATAGCACATGAGTTTTATACTACAGCAAACTTTTGCTTTACTCTATAGCATGGGAGATCTTTACACTCTAACAATTGGAACTAATAAGTTTCAACTAAGTTGTTAAATAAGCCGTAAGTTGAGGACTAATTGCATAATCATTCCTCCTGTTTTTACTATTTCCAAATCTATTATGTATTTTTATGGACAACAAAGATATCTTTTGAATTTAAAAAACTTATTTTAATTTTATCTTTATTAATAAAAAAAACAATTGTGGGTAGCAATATAATTACTTTGAAACAATTTATTAAAAAATTGTTTAGATTTAAAAATTTAAAAAAAGCAAAACATTCAATTTTCAAAAGATCTTGATTTTATGTTCTCTAAATGCTAAAAAATTTTACTTTTCTTTCAAGAAAAAATATATATTTAAAAAATAAATTTGATAAAATTAAAGGTGTCTTTGTTCTTTTCCATTTTTTGTCTACAAAGTCTAAGAAAAATAATTTGAAACAAGTTTTTTAAATTCAAAAATAATTTTATAGTTTTTTAAAACAATATGATAGATTAAGAAATAATTACAACTAAATGCCATATAATAAATTAAGTTGGGTCCATTAAAAAATTAATTTCACATCAAACTTGTATACGAGAACATGACACTTTAATTAGTGACACTTAAGCGATTCAAAGCATTTAAAGTGACGTAGATTCTGAAATCTTGTGCTAACTGGTTGGAGTGAGGTCTTGATTGTGACGCGGTTTTTCATTTTATTGTCGTTTTTTTTTAGAATATCATTTTCACAATGGCACGTCGTTTATGAAGTGTGATCTTATTGTTCTGGAGGAAAAAAGAAAAAAGAAAAAATCATATATCTGATAATAAGAGCAAATTGTGCAGACTACGGGTGTATTTCAAAATGCCGGCATACTTACGCTACCAGAGCTTCCCTTGGACTTCCATTTCAGTGGAGGTATGTAAAATTCTATACATAAAACTAAAAATTTTAATTTTTTATTCTTTTTCTCTATTATTAGTGAAATTAGGTTCTTACAAATTATCATAAAAAAAATAAGAATTTTACAGCTTTCACATTGAGTAGGCAAAAACAAACAAAAGCTTTGTAAGAGTTAGTATTTTCCTAATAAATTTTATTTTTGGTTTTCAATTTGATCTGCAGCCCCACAAATTTTTTTAACACTGCCTTTCACACATTATTTTGTGTGGTCATCGGCATCTTAAAAGATCTCACAGACGTTGAAGGTAACATAAAGTAAGTTGTACTTTTTATGCGTCATCACATCTATTCATGAACTTAAAGTTTAAAAATTTTCTACTTTGATCACCATTTAGATCAAGAAACACTTTTTTTTCCTTTATCTTTATATTTGGCACCATGAATTAAAAGTACAATATACAATAATATTACAGGCATAATATTCAAACATTTGCCGCAAAAGTTGGGCTTAGAAACACGTTGGGTCTGTTTGGTAATAGATTTAAATTAGTAATTTGATTTGAGTTAGTGTGATTTAAATTATGATTTAAGTTAGTGATTTGAATTGTTATTCGAATTGATGTTTGGATGTACATTTTAAGTTTTAAGTTTTAATCTGAGTATAGAATAAAATTGAAATTTGTGTTTGAAAATGTAGTAAAGATAGTTTTTGATTTATTAATAAATCTAATAAAATCTTAACGTTAATGATCTTTAAAAATATGCAATATGGATCTTGATTTATTCCTCTATTTATTAGGAACACAGTGAAAAAAGAATCATCTCAATTGGATATCAAATGAAGAAGTTATGATTTTTTTTCCTCAAATATAAGAGAGAGAATTTTAGTTTTTACTGTAGCAAATATATGCGAATATCAAAAGTTTAAGAGGGATGAGAATTCTGAAATCTTGGATTCTTAATACTCAAATGATTCAGATTTTAGGAAAAACAAATATGTATCCGAAGAATTCTTGATACTCAAATCTAGATTTGAGTCTATTAAATTTAAAAAATGTCTGAAACAAACTACCCGACATTCTTTTGCACTGGGATGCTATTGATAAATTACATTGGCACCATAGCAGCTGCCATTTGCATGCCTCAGGTAATATAATTTTTTGAGAAATATTTGAATAAACAGTTGATATATATATATATATATTTATCTTAATTAGGCTTTTATTTTTTGAAATAAAAAATGCATCTTTCTTTTCGCTTTTATGTCCATTTCTCATGTATGGACATAATGCAAATCATCTGGCCAGGAAATTATTGTTAAAAGGCGGCTGCGAAATAATCCAAGATCACAAGTAATTAGATATAACAAGGCGGAAAAAGATCGTAAATATTTCTTAAATTTTTTCAAATACTAGGATAATGCAAATCTTTTGAATGGTTATATATCCTTACTCATTATGTACAAACCAATTATTATACATGCAATTGCTCCACATTAATAGAGTAACGTGCCATGATTAATTGTTACCCCTTAAATGCAGATAATAGTTTTTAATAAATAAAATAAAGATTAGAAAATAAAAATAAAACATTAAAATATTTTACTCGGGACGTAAATAAAAATTCTTAAAATAAAATAAAAAAATAAACAAATGAATAAAACACAGTTTAATGTAGCACTTTAAATTTTAATAATATAAAACCGTCATCATCATCATTCCAACTTTCAACACATTTTAATATAGTCACAGAAAGTAACAAATGATGCTTACAATATCATGAAGGATATTCTTTGATAATTAAAATAATTCCAACGTAATACAGCTACATAGCTTCTTCAACTATATTTTTTGTCACCACTTCACATACTATGAGTTCTGAAAAGATGAAAATATAGAAGAATGAGCGACAACATGCTAGTAGAAAAAGCCATTACTCACCATTAGGTTTTTATCCATATCACATTAAAACCTGCATGGTTAGTTAGTTCTCATCATTATTCATCAATTTTATCTTCTTCAATTTTGATGGATATCTTAAGATCATTCTTACCAAGTTTCATACATATATATATACATACTAATTCAGAATTTAATTATGCTCATCTGTATCCACCGTGCAATAGAATATCATACCATATCACTCAACTCAACGAAACCCAAATGGGCGCTCTTGGCCACCTTTCAATCATTACAAGGGTGTTCCGATGAGGGGACATCAAGCCTCGAGTCCTCACCAAGTCGATTTCTGTCCAGTATGTTCTGGGACTTTCGACCCAAGAGAGCGTTATCACCTTTCCCCTATTTTACCTTTTAGGGTATTTATGCCCAAGGACGTAACCACCACATTCTTCACGTCTCACCATTTCTCTATATTCATCCGTTATTTATAGAATTAGTTTTCCTAATCATGCTTCTTAATTTATAACAACATGTGTCAAATTATTATATTCCTCGCTGTACAATATAGGACGAGTTCTACATCATCATGCTATAAATATAATCAAATACATTCAAAATAGAATATACATGTCTTGCAACATAAACAACAAATTTTAATTTATCAAAACCTCATAAAAGATGAGTAATAGAATCTCTACCTTCCAAGCTTATCAACAATATTTTAATCTCAGAATCAATTAATGTTAGCTCCACACTCCCTTGATCCTAAGGAATACATAAGGACAATTAAAACTAAAGCATAACATACAACAACATTCATAAATAAATCATGTGTAAATCCATCTCACTAGTGTGCTATTAAAGTTTTTATGCAAATTTCTTTTTGAATACCAAAGTAACAATTTTTTTCTTAACACAATATAAAATGTATACAATTAACCTATATATTTTAGTTCCTAATAAGATTCATAATTCACTTAGGATAGTGTTGGAAAGGTTGTAAGACATTAAAGAATTAGGAGGTGAACAAAGTTGGGTTCTTGGTTCAGGTTAGCAGCTGGTATACTATGGCAAACTGGCAGTATACTTTTGGAAAAAAAACAAGTTCAGTATTTACAATAAGCACACGGGTTAACAAGTGGTTTACTTAAGATAAACAGATGATATACTGCCACTGGCAGGTTTACTAGTTTCCAATCTAAAAATTGAAAAATTAATAGAAAATAAAATACAATTTCGATTTAGGCTCATGATAGCTCATTGAAAAGCTGAGGATGTCTACTTTTTTAAATATGCAAACTAATTTACAAATTTTTTTTTCATTTAATCCCAAATTTTCAAGAAATAGCCACTGCCCATAGAGGTATTACAAAGTTTATCAAATGTCAAGTTTTTCTTTAACCCAAAACCTTTTATCCTTGTTCAAAATCTTAAAACCATTCCAAAATATGTAGCATGTATTATATAATCACAATAAACATATTCTCATGAGTTTTATACCAAAATCATGCATGCATTATATAATCATAATAAACATATTCTCATGAGTTTTATACCAAAATCATTATTGAACCATATTTCTGGCCTTTCTTGCAAATAATGATGAAAACATGCTTAAGTTTGCTCTTCAAGCTCAAAACTTTAAAACATTAACCATAGAGCTATGGAAACTGGTTCTAAAATTCCTAACATGTTTCTAACATTGTTGTCAAACCAAAATAAAGGTTGGTTGTGAGTTTTAACTCAAGACTCAAGATTTTGTTCATAAATGCTCAAATATGCATGTTAACATAACTAAAAATTTGCATGAACTTTGAATACAAAAATTATGCATTAAACATGAAGAAAATGCATACTAAAAACCAAGTTTAGATTAAAGAAAACCTACCTTAAAACTTCTTTGAAAAGCATCAAAGTTCAGATTAAAAATCAAGCTTGAACTCTTGGGGTTTGTTGGCCATGAAGGTGACGGTTTTGGCTGATTTTTAGACAAGAATACGGGCTGCCTTAGGATTATTTTGTTTCAACAAAAAGATAGAGTGGAAGACGTGAGAAAGAGATGAAGACTTTTGTGTAAGGATTGCTTGAGGTTCCTTTTGATCTTCCTTTGCCTTGTTTCACCGTGGTAGAGGAAAAGAAGAAAAGAATAGGAAGGAAAGAAAGAAGAGCAGGGGAAAGAAAAGAGACATGAGGAAGAAGGAGATTATTGAGTGAAATAATTGAGGGAACATAGTTGGTAAGAATGAGTCTTATTTGTCTCCTCGTGAGACTTTAGCCCACATAATGCCAAAATGGCATTTTTGAAATTTATTAGAAGTTCCAAGGCTTTTTAGTAAACATACTAAATAATTATAGGAGAATTTTAGAAAATTTAAAAAATAGATAGAAATAAATATTGTGAAATAGATTTTGAATGAAACAAATTTTTGATTGGCACACTAAAAATTAATTTAATTACTTTAATACCTATTTGAAAAATAACAGATGTCACAACTCTACCCTGTGGCGTTCGGCGTAGGCCCCACCTCAAGCCTCCATAGGACCCATCTTGCGGGGCCCTCGGACTTGTGGCTCTTATTGGTGAACCGTTCCCGTGCCACCCACTCATCTGTACTGGCCCCTCAGGGATTTCTTTCGCGTCCCTCGGGTTCGAACCTCAAACCTCCCTTAAGAGGTTCTTATTTCCTTCTCGAGTACCAATTGATAGCTCAATTGGTACTCGAGAAGGAAATAAG
>CAMOHE010054441.1:0-16167 GCA_946598075.1 Artocarpus hirsutus | reverse complement strand
CTGAACGTGAAATCCCATTTTAGGAATAAACTTGACACTTGCTCTGTTCTAGAAACGATCATCATCATAGTATCTGATTCCAAAGAATAAAAACTACAAATCATCCCACCGTATATGCAGCAGTGAATTGAAGGAAAAGGTGTGAGCATTGGTCTAGCATATTGTCCCAAAAAAAAACCAAGTAACAAGGTTTTTTTACCCGGGCTACTTTTTCTCTGTTCAGGCTGTGAGTGGGACTTTTGTGAATGGACTAAAGCAAGATGATATTTGCATAGTTATTCCACTGCTTCTTCAGGTACATATATGTCAATGCTTTTAACTAAAAATTTAGCCATTTTCAATCAAAATGAGATTTTCAATTCGGTTTTGTACTTTCGGACCTCTCGCAAGAGCAAGCAAACGTGAGCTAAACAAAATTTTGCTTGTTCAAAACTTCATCCTTTTTACTTTGACACAAGACAATATGATTATGTGTGTGTGTGTGTGTGTGTATATATATATATATATATATATTCTGGTTTCTTTGTTAATGTCATTAAGAGTTGCATTTGAGTTCAATTTTGCTACAGAGAAGGTCAAAGGTGCTCTGGTTTCTAAGGCACACAAGTCAATCGGCCCACAATTGCTCATATCTGACATTCTACTTTGAATCAGGTAGAAAACTCAGACTCAATTTTTACACACAGCATTTTGTTTGTGTCTTTGTTCTAGTTTTTAGGGTAATTTCTTTCTCTAAAATTATTCTTACTCAACTCAACTTGATATTGCAGAATCTACTGAATCAGCAGAAAAAAAGTTTCAACAAAACAAAAGCATGCAACTTGTTCACAAAATTTGGGCTATGCAACAGTAGTAGCTAGAACAAGTCTCCCAATAAAGTGGTAATTACACATCCTTTTGTTTCTACATGCACTTCAATAATGTGTAAATTTTTCTTCAGATTCTCATGGTTTTTTAGCCATTTGTTGATAACTTTAACGATTTTTAGCTTGCATTGAATGTAAAAGTTTCATCAGTATTACCACTTACGAAAGTATTTGTCCTTCGATTGATTAGCTTTGGAGATCAGATTGACGTTAATGGCAAGGGGCATACAAGTCAGACAGCAGAGACACAGGTTATAGGAAGAGCATATTAGATGGATTTAGACAGCAATGGATATTTTGTTGTCAAAGATGTAGTTTCTGATACCATATTCATTTCGCTAAGTCAGAAAGAATCAAATTTGGGGCTCTAGAACCAAGCCAAGATTGAAGAGGTAAATTTTAACGGTCTCTTTCCTTCTTCTTCTTTATTTATTTATTTATTTATGTATTCCATTGATTGTTAGTCATTTAATTTGCTGATAATTCAATCTAAATATTTTCAGCTTGTACTAAATGTAAAATCTCGTTTTAGTAACAAACTTGACACTTGTTATGTTCCAAAAATGACCGTCATCATAATATCAAAACACAAAGAATACAATGTAGAGTGTAGTGAGAATTGGCCAACCGGTTAACCATAAATTTGGAAATAGTATTTAATGTTTATAAAGAGAACCCAAGTAACAAATTTTCTTACTGAAGCTACTCCTATTTTGTCCTGGCTGTGAGTGGGACTTTTTTCTGATGCACAGATACTTGACCTTTTGGATTTCTTCAGTTATTGACGGAATAAATTAATTAGCTAAGATTGTCTAGGACCGGGAGACAGGTGTATGGACAAAAGCCATTTCCAATTAAATGAAATTTCTAATTTGTTTTTGTATATTTGGACCTGTTTTAGGAGAAAACAAAGTTAAGCTTAACAAATTATGGCTTAAAACAATTAATTATGTCAACTAATTTTGGGGTTAACGTTTTCTTGATCGAACATTTGTCTCCCATGTCTCCAAATGTGAACAGGACACCTGAAAAATATATGTTGGGATTGTTTCAAGTTCATGAGTTTCCACTTGAATGGTGCCAGCTGGATAGAAACTTGTTAAGCTTTGGGTTTCAGACTTCATAACTGATACAAGAACTAGTTGAATCTTATATATGTTACTAAGCATTACGAGATACATTATTTGTCTTGCTCTTGATCTCTTCTAGATCTGTTTTTGCTAATCAGGATCAGTAAACTTTTCCTTTTTGGCATACATACATACATACATACATGCATACATATATATATATATATATATATATATAATGGAGACTTCAAAGGTACAGAATATTAATCTTTGTTTCTTTGCAGATACAAAGATACTCAGGACCGTCCCATCTGACCAAAGATTAATAATGCTTCAATTTTCAAGGTTAGGCAAGTCAATTATATATGTGGTTCTTGTTGGTTAGAAAATGCCAATTATATTCATCAGTTCATTGCCATCTTATTCTTTTTTGGAAGAATTTCTTTAGTTTGATCCTTTTTTTTTTAACCATATTCTTTTTCAATTTTGGTTGGATCAAAAGCGAACTACAGAACAGGACACGGTTTCAGAGCTTTGCACAGCATTATGATCCGGCTACACAGCATGTTTTGGGTGTCGAACTTATGTGGCTACTCAACATTACAATGTACTTAAACCGTCGACTCTTAATTTGTTTTTTGTCTTGTTATGTTTGTCAGAATATGTTTCTAAAACTGAAATAATTGTTCTGTGAACTGGTTAATTTTCATACTTATGTGGCAGGCTAAAACGACTGGGAACAACAATGGTGATTCCTCTGTTTCTTTCAGGTACATAGGTCAATGCTGGTGACTGAAAACTGAGCTATTTCTAATCAAAATAGGATTTTTCTTTTAAATTTGTTTTTTTTTTGGACCTCTTACAAGAGAAAGCAAACTTGAGGGAAACAAATTTTGCTTGTTGAAAACTTTTGACTTCTTTGCTTTGACCCAAGGCAATATGATATTTATTTTCCACGTCTATTGTCTTTTTTTTGATGCATCAATTTTTCTTTTCCTTAACAATAATATAAGTCAACTAAATATTGCAGAACACATGGGATCTATGAGCAAAAAACAAGCTTCGACAAGAAAACAGTATGCAATGCAATAAAAAATTTTGGGCTACGCAATACTACCGGAAAGAGTCAAGAGTAAAGAAGCAAGCATATACACTTTTATTCTGGCTCTGTTTCCTAACAAGACTTTCATTATTCATGTTATTTCTTTCCTTTTGTTAGATTTCGTTAAACTTGGTGCTAATTATCTGTAACATCCTTTCATACTTATAAAATGCCCAAGAATGTCATGCACAGATCATCGTAGCATGTGAAAATTAACCTGGTTCTTTAATGAAAATGCTATAATAATTCCATATCAATTACTCTTTGGCGTTTTACCTCGATAGTCAAATTTTAGAACTTATTTATGAAGAGATCAGGACCATGTAATTGATCTCACTAATTACTGTTGGAATGATTCTACATCCGTTGTAATGTTCCATCATTTTTCCTCATAATATTAGTCCATAATTTGGAAGAAACTGGAAATAAGGTTCATCGAGCAAACATCGCAATCTCCCATCGCGTCATGGAGAGATCTTGCGAGGTGGCTTGGCGGCAATATTCCATAGCGGCCTCCGATGCGCCAGCGACATCAGAAGGGAGGAGGGATGAAGGATTTGAGAGGAGACGTCGAGATACCAGAATCGCCAACGTGTGTCGATTGCATTTAGAGTTCCATCGAAGCATCGCTCGAGGTCATTGCCAGGCTTCCTCTTACGAAAATAGTATATTGATACCATTAATAAGCCCACAATGAAAAATATTATCAAACCTTCCAATTTTCCGTCGAAATGCGCCAACAAATTGGCCTTCACTGCCTTTGTTTAGTTGGTTCAGTTAGTTTTTTCTATTCAACTACCGTATAAAGTGCGTTAAATTTGGTGCTAGGCAAGTGCGCATCAAGTTCCTCGATCCGCTCCAGCACTTGCAAAAGGATCACGTTTTGGATCCGCTTGCTTTCAATTTTTTAGGCCCCAAGTACTTACTCAAGTTATTTTATCGAGTAAACCCTTTGCAGAAAATTAGAGAGGTAAAAAAAAGAAAATAAAATTGTCTTTTTTCAAACCGAGCCTGGAATTGATATTAATTTTACGTAATTCATGATATAAGGATGTTCTCTCCTTTTCTTGCGCAGTTGCTTATTTGCAGGAGTGCTAGTTGAAAATCCACAATTATTTAAATTGTTTCTGATGTTTAAGACATTCCCTGGACTAATGGCTATCATACTTAGGAACGCTTACTCAATGATATTTATGATGCTCATATTGACAGGAATGTTTTCCATATATATATATATATATGTATATTGATGCATACTCATGTTTTTTTTAATAAGCAAAAAAATTACCAAGGAAAACTAAGACTAATCCTAAACTAAATAAAACTGTGAAAGGGAATTTCTTTCAAGTGATCATCCTCAAGATTATAACCTATCAAAACAATCTCGCGTCAATAAATGGTGCATTTGTTTCGCTAGTTCAGTTCAGTTCAGTTCTTTTCAATTCGAACAGCTATCACAGTTGGAATTGGTGTATGACAAAACATATAATTTGAACTAAACTGATAGTGCAAACTAGGTTAAACTGCTTAACTTAGAATTCAAACCTTATATTTATTTCAATATTTTAAACCAATATTAAATAGTAATTTCATTCTAGATATTTATATTTATAATTTAATACTGCTATTTCATATTACTTTTCAATTAAATAACTTTTTTTTACATATTTCTGTTTAAATTGACACTTAATTGCACATCTAAATATCAGCTTGGATTACTGTTTAAACGACACAATTTAGATTTTTTTGTTCAAATAAAAAAAGTTTAAATCAACATAATTTAAACCAAAGAACTAAATTTACGAAAAAAAAAAAGAAAAAGAAAAAAACCAATGAACCAAACGGGTAAAAGTTAACTTTTCTTCTTCGAATATTAAAAGGGATTATATCTATATTCTGGCCCTTGGTTTATTATTGATAATCATGATGTGGACCCTCTCTTCTTTCTCAACAATTGTCGTCAAAGTGCTGATTTTCTAGAACTTAAATAAAGTGTTGTTGTTTTTATTATTTTTTTCTTCTACGAATTGCTTTGGCTTATTATTTTTGTTTTTATGTTCATTTTCAGGGTGAACAGGCCTTATTTATCAATAGCATCAAGGGATCTTTCAGTAAAACGAACATGGTTCATGGTTATGTTTAGTTTACTTGCTGGCCTAAACACTATTTCTCTCTATTGTCTTGGTCTTTTTATTTTTTATTTTTTATTTTTTATTTTTTATTTTTTGTTATTTTATTATTATTTTTATATATATATACATTCTGTTCGGTTCCTCCCGTTAGATTCAAGAGATGTTCTCTTGCAATATCAATTTTTCTTCTTTTGGTAATTACTATTATTTTCTTCCATCCTCTTAGTCTTGTTATGAAATTATGTTTTGATATAGAGAGTAGTGTTTATGAAGATAGTTTAAACTATAAGTTAAACTAAAATACTATAGCATATGAGTTTTACACTACAGCAAACTTTTGCTTTACTCTATAGCATGTGAGATCTTTACACTCTAACAATTAGAACTAATAAGTTTCAACTAAATTGCTAAATGAAGCCGTAAGTTGAAGACTAATTGCATAATCATTCCTCCTGTTTTTACTATTTCCAAATCTATTTATGTATTTTTATGGACAACAAAGATATCTTTTAAATTTAAAAAATTTATTTTAATTTTATCCTTATTAATAGAAAAAAATGGTGGGTAGCAATATAATTACTTTGAAACAATTTATTAAAAAATTGTTTAGATTTAAAAATTAAAAAGAAGCAAAACATCCAATTTTCAAAAGATCTTGATTTTATGTTCTCTAAATGCTAAAAAATTTTACTTTTCTTTCAAGAAAAAATATATATTTAAGAAATAAATTTGATAAAATTAAGGGTGTCTTTGTTCTTTCTATTTTTCTTTTCCATTTTTTGTCTTCAAAGTCTAAGAAAGATAATTTGAAACAAGTTTTTTAGATTCAAAGATAACTTTATAGTTTTTAAAAATAATATGATAGATTGAGAAATAATTAAAACTAAATGTCATATAAAAAATTAAGTTGGGTCCATTAAAAAATTAATATCACGTCAAACTTGTATAGAGAACATGACACTCTAATTAGTGACACCTAAGCGATTCAAACCATTTAAAGTGACGTAGATTCTGAAATCTTGTGCTAACTGGTTGAAGTGAGGTCTTGTCTATGACGCGGTTTTTCATTTTGTTGTCGTTTCTTTTGAGAATATGATTTTCACAATGGCATGTCGTTTATGAAGTGTGATCTTATTGTTCTGGAGGAAAGAAGGAAAAAAAAATCATAAATCTGATAATAAGAGCAAATTATGCAGACTACGGATGTATTTCAAAATGCCGGCATACTTTACGCTACCAGAGCTTCCCTTGAACTTCCATTTCAATGGAGGTATGTAAAATTCTATACACAAAACTAAAAGTTTTTATTTTTTATTCTTTTTCTCTATTATTAATGAAATTAGGTTTTTACAAATTATCATAAAAAAATAAGAATTTTACAGCTTTCACATTGAGTAGGCAAAAACAAACAAAAGCTTTATAACAGTTAGTATTCTCCTAATAAATTTTGTTTTTGGCTTTCAATTTGATCTGCAGCCCCACAAATTTTTTTATCACTGCCTTTCACACATTATTTTATGTGGTCATTGGCATCTTGAAAGATCTCACGGACGTTGAAGGTAACATGAAGTAAGTTGTACTTTTTATGCGTCATCACATCTATTCAGGAACTTAAAGTTTAAAAATTTCCTACTTTGATCACCGTTTAGATCAAGAAACATTTTTTTTCCTTTATCTTTATATTTGGCACCATGAATTAAAAGTACAATATACAATAATATTACAGGCATAACATTTAAACATTTGCCGCAAAAGTCGGGCCTAGCAACATGACATTCTTGTGCACTGGGATGCTATTGATAAATTATATTGGCGCCATAGCAGCTGCCATTTGCATGCCTCAGGTAATTAATTCTTCCTCTTCAAAAATTATTTATATAATTTTTTGAGAAATATTTGAATAAACAGTTGATATATATATATATATATCTTAATTAGGCTTTAAGTTTTTGAAATAAAAAATGCATCTATCTTTTCGCTTTTATGTCCATTTCTCATGTATGGACATAATGCAAATCATCTAGCCAGGAAATTATTGTTAAAAGGCGGTTGCAAAAAATCCAAGATCACAAGTAATTAGATATAACAAGGCGGAATAAGATCGTAAATATCTCTTAAATTTTTTCAAATACCGGGATAATGCAAATCTTTTGAATTGTTATATATCCTTACTCCTTACGTACAAACCAATTATTATACATGCAATTGCTTCACATTAATAGAGTAACGTGCCATGATTAATTAAGTATTTTATTATTCGATGTAATGAAGTGCTAGCTAGGCATGTTCTCAGGCTCATTAACCTACTCTTGGAGCTCCTTTCACTAGAAGAGTTTGTGGATTGGTTGTTTCATATGGCATACAAAGTGAAACTTGTTTTACAACGTTTTTTATGTTTAAACTATTTTCAATATAAATGTCAATATTAATGTTATATTTGCTATAAAAAAGTGTGAGAATAACTTATTTAGTGTTTTTTTATTTTTTTCTCAATGCATAATGTTATTTGAAATAGCATATTTGTCTTTCTATCATAATTATTATAGCTTAAAACTTGTGAGAATATATTATTAATATTAAAATAATTACAAAGTAAGAATGTTATAATTATTAAAACAAAAAAGCCAATCTATCAATTAATAGAATAAAATGTGAAACTTATTTTTTTCTTTTTTTTAATAATATTCTAATTGGCTTGGGACCCCCGTTGTGTGCCTAACTTTGCTATGATACGAGGAATGCAAGATTTCTTCTTCTCCATTCACCTTTCAAGTTCAAATCTTTGAACACTTCTCCTTTCCTTCTCCTTTCTTTTTTGTCTCTCTTGTATTTTTCTAATCACACTATCTTTGCTTGCTGACCTAGACATCTTTGTTAACTTTCTTTACCCATCCTTTCTTGGTCTGCTTTTCATCTATCCTTACCATATGTATCCATTTTCTCTCTCTCTCTCTCTCTCTTTTCCTAAAACATTCGCACTCCACTCTCTAAAAAAGAAACAGTGAAAAACTCCCTCTTCTCACACCCTTTTTTGCTGCTCCTTTTTTTCTTTTTTAGAAATTACAGTGAATAATGTTTTTTATCAAAACTTTAAGAAATAAATAGCATGTTTGAAATATTTGAAATGAACAGTTTATTTACTCTCGTATGACAATTAAAATATGCTATTTTATTAACAATAGATATTTTTAAAACATGTTATTTATTTAAAAAAATTGAAAACGATGATATTTGTCTCTTTCCCTCCTTTTCTTTTTATGACTTTTCTTTTTCAACTCCATTGACCTTTCCAAGTTCAAATCTTTGAACACTTAGGGTATATTTGTTTCATGCATTCTTTAAACTCAATGGACTCAAATTTATATTTGAGTATAAAAAATCCTTTGAATACGCGTTTGTTTCCCCCAGAATCCGAATAATTTAAGTATTAAGGATCCAAGTTTTCAAAGTTCTTATCCCCTTAAACTTTTGACACTTGGATATCTTTGTTACAGTAAAAACTAAAATTCTCTCTTATATTTGAGGGAAAAAAATCATAACTTCTTCATTTGATATCTAATTGAAATGATTCTTTTTTCATCGTGTTTCTAACAAAGAGAGAAATAAACCAAGATCCATATTACATATTTTTTAATATTATTAATATTAAGATTTTATTAGATTTCTTATATTTTTTTATATTAGATTTTATTACGTATTACAGTAAAAACTAAAATTTTCTCTTATATTTGAGGAAAAAAAATCATAACTTTTTCATTTGATATTCAATTGAAATGATTCTTTTTTCACTGTCTTCCTAACAAAGAGAGGAATAAACCAAGATCCATATTACATATTTTTTAAAGATCATTAACATTAAGATTTTATTAGATTTTTTAATAAATTAAAAACTATCTTCATTATCTCTCCAAATACAAATTTTAATTTTATTTCATACTTAGATTAAAACTTAAATGCATATCCAAACGTCAATTTGAATAACAATTCAAATCACTAACTCAAATTCTAATTTAAATCACACTAACTTAAATTAAATTACTAATTTGAATTCATTTACCAAATGGACTCTTGGTGACCTTTCCGTCTTGCTCTTCTTTGCGTCTCTTATTATTATTTTTTTTTGAGTCCTCGCTATAGAATTTGCTAACCTTAGATTTCTTTTGACCTTTACCACTCATCCTTTCTTATTCAGCTTTTCAACTCTCCGTACCCTGTCTCTTCACTTTCTCTTTCATTGTTTTCTCTCTCCCTCCTCCCTGGTTTTTGTTGCTCCTTATTTTCTTTTTTAATTATCAGTCTAATGAAAGCTCTTACTATTTTGGATATAATTACATAAATTATTTATGGTTTTGGTTTCATATTCAGTGCTTGAGAACATTTTTATTGTATTGAATGAAAAAGTTGAGTTACGACATTATTTATTTGATTTCGACCTTAATAATTTTATCTTGAAATTTTTCTTTTAACTTTACAAAGGATCAAAATTGGAGCTTTTAAAGAATTCTAAATCCCCCATCGCAGCTCTAGTCCCTTCTGGCTACTAACAAACAACTTCGTCTTCCGACACTCTGACTTATGGGCCTTTATTTTCCTACCCCATCGAACGACCTCCCGGTTAATTAGAGAACACTTTTTTTTTTTTGAGAATTAATCAGATAATAAAAGATATATTAATTACTATTACATATTTCTTTATTGTCAAAAAAATTACTATTACGTATATCTAACATTCACAAACACTCTTAAATTTCTGGCTCTAGTTATATGAGATTAAGGGTATATTTATTTGAAGTATTTTTTAAACTTAATGGATTCAAATTTGAATTTGATATCAAGAATCATTTGAATATGTGTTTGTTTATTCCAAAATCTAAATCATTTGAGTATAAAAAATCTAAGTTTTTAAAGTTTTTACTCAAATTAAGTATCAAAAACTGTAGTTTGCAAAAGTGATACATCACAACAAGTTAATCTGCGTGAATGTGTATATGAATTCGGCATGTAAGAGAAGTTTGAATAATTGTCAACCTTTTATGTCAGGACAACAATTACATAAGATCCAAAAACCAAAACTTCATGTTCACTGGCAACCTTTCCAAAGTGGCAACCCAACTTGCATGGTGGCAATAGACACTTATTTGAGAAGACGTGATAGGTTTGTTTGATAACCTGATTAAAGCATATTATTTCACGGTATAAATCAAACATATATTTTTTTAACAAACTCACAATTAATTATTCAGGTTATTTATAAAAATATGATAAATTTAAAACTTTTTAGATATTTACAATTTATTAAATCCTTAGAGATAATTTCATAGAGTTGTCTTTAAATTAATTTAAATTAAAATATAAGTAATATTGAGAGTGGGTCGGACCGCATCGGCCCACATTGTGCACACATACATAGTACCGACGTATACAAGATATAAACCACAGTCTAAAACAAAATAAATAACATCTAGGTATTACATGCCTTAATAAAATAAATAGATAAATAAATCAAATTCTTACGGTCACACGTGCAATCAACGGCGTCCTAATCGACGGTATGTTGCAAACCACCATTCCGGTCTAATGACCATCTAATATCAGGTTTACCATTTTACCTTATGCAAACCTATCAAAAATCACCATTGTAGTAGTCCAGTTGGGTTTTGAGACCTACCCTTAAGGTCGCTTTATACACGACTCGATCTTTGTATGTGACATTATGCATTGATGTCTCATTCTAAACAGAGTTCTTGAATCATTCAGTACTAATAATTGTGGTGCTTATACCATTACTGGAGTCTCATGTTACTGAGTTTCCTTATTTATATTCATTATTTCGTTCATTATGAACATTCCATTACTTAACAATTTTTGAAAATAATTGAGTAAATTCACCAAGTCAATTCTTAAAACATTTCCAAGAAAAATACTTTGTGGCCAAAAACACCCTTTTTAAAATCATGGCTAAAAAGGAGAGGGTCTAGAGTCCTACCTCATTATAAAACAAATGTTAAGAACCAAATTGTAAAACATAAAATAGAGAGACACAAGAGAAATAGAGAGAAACAATTTTTGTTATTCATCATTGTTGGAAAAATAATACGCAGTGGAATTTTAAAAATTTCAAAACACAAGATTGACATGCTATATGTATAAATTAACTTGATCTTACTAACCTTGTATTCGCCGAAAAGCTCTCGAAATCTGTATAGAGAAGTAACGTTCTAGAAGAGCCTCAACCAACTGGTCTTCTTTGCTATTCTTGTAACACCCACCGATTTTTATGTAACAGTTTATAACAAATGTGTAATGAATTACGTCATATTAAGTAATGACATTAAGTGTTTTATTTATGTTATGTGTTATGATTTATAATATAATGGTGCTAACCATTCTATTTTAAGTGCTATGACAGGTGACGTTCACGTGGAATTGATGTGCTCAAGTATTCATATTATTAATGTTATATGTTTAATCATAATTTTATGATAATTTAATGTTTTGGATGATTTTGGTATGTTAGGACAGATCGGCAGGCCGGACCATTTAGTTCGGCAGGCCGAAATGATCCTCTCGGAACAGCAAGCCGATGGTATATCATCGGTAGGCCAGACTTCAGAGATCGACAGGCCAAAGTGGGACATCAGCAGGCCGATGATAGTTGACAAGCAGTCAGCAGAAATTCCACAGAATTTGTGATTTGATTGATTGGCACATTTATGGAATAATTTACTCATTTTAGGAAAATTAATGTTTGACTTTGAATTGATTGAATGCATTTGATAAGGTTTCCTGTTTTACAAAGGCAAAATATGGTAACTTGAACCATTCTAGGAAGTTTTGACTTTTTCCCTCAATCCTCTCCACTTCCCCCACGATTTGTGCCTTGAATTTAATTAGAAAAATTATGATTAATGTTAAAGAATGGGAGTTTCATTTTAACATAAACAAAATTTATTTTTTTTAACGCTCTTCGCTTTCTCTCTCTCCCTCTCACGCATTCTCTTTCACGTTCTTCCTTTATCTCTCAATCTTTCTCTCTTAATCTTATTCATCTTTCTTCTTCTCCCTCTCAATTTTTCCGCTGCTATTATTTGCTAAAAATATTGTAATTTCTTTGGTGTTAATTCAAGGAGTTTTGAAGAGAAATCATTTTGAGGTAAGAACTCATTTTTTTTTGGTATTTCTGAAATTGTATTTCTCTCCTCAGTCCGACTGCAATATCTTTGTCTAGGAATTTTGTTTTGCTCTGAATTTTTTATATGCTATTCATGCATGTGTTATGTGACACTCCTCCAAGTTTCACATTATTTTGATTTTTCTATAAAAAGTTATGAATTTTCTTCTCTCTATCACTCATTGCTGATTTGTGCTAAACGGTATTATTGATTGTCTCTATGTTCCGACCTTTATATCTTTGCCTACAAATTTCCGTTTGCTCTAAAATTTTAATATGATTTTCATGAATATGTTATAAGATGTTGCTCCAAATTTTGTGCCATTTCATGTTATGTGGGCTGAGATATTAATTGTTCATGCTCTGCACCTCATATGAATGTGTTGCTGATTGTTTATGTTGCATAAAAATGTCATTTTTGTTCATAACGTAAATTAAGGTTATTATACACGAAATTTGGTGAATATGTTTATATATATGTTAAGTAAAGGACTGGAAATTTTGGTGATGATTTGATTAATATTTTAGGTGTTATGAAGTTTTTATGATGCTAGGTATTTAGACTGTTTAAATAGTAAATTTGTTGAACTTTTATTGTGTAATGTTTTTGTATGATTGTATGATTTTATATGGTGATGAGAAATTTTGGAGACACTGTATTATATGTTAATATGATGTTATATGAATTTTGAGGTCTAAATAAATTTATTTTAATTGTTTGGGAATAATTATTGCATGTAATTTACTGTCCAAATTGTTTATGGCTATTTTTGTCTCTGCCATCTAATGCACGGTTTGAGCTGTATAAAATTTATTTAAAGGTGATTTTCGGATATGTTATAGTTTTATGTGTCTATTATATCTCTTAATTTTTGTAGATTTTTCTATGGTATGAAAATGTAAAAAATGGACCTGAGATAAGGATTGTTCACTGTATTATGGTTGCTGGCAGATTTTGGTATGTATGATGTATGACTTGTTTTAAATATTAAATGGAACTTTTATGACTAAAGAAAAATCATGGTAATGTGTTTATATGTTAACTTTGTTATTGCAGAATTTGGTACTCAAATTGTATGTAAAAATAAAGTTATTAAGTTATGAATTCATGTAGGTCAGAAATGTAATTGTATTGATAGTTTTATTTGAATATTTTAAAGTTAATAAAATATGTTATAAATTTATGTTTTAAGAAATGAATGTAAAAATGATGTTAAATGAAATGGATGTTATGTTGTGGTGATTACTTCATTGAAAATAAATGTTAATTGCTATTTTATGAATGTATGACATGAACACAATGTGAAGTGAGCACATCGAGACCGCGGCGTCGTCACCTACAGAAGTAAGGTTAAGTAAGCTTTAAAAGGTAAGTACATTCTCACCTGCAATATGATGAATTTATGAAATCTATGTTCATGATGGTTTTGTAATGATTTCTCATGATGATTTTTCATGAAGTATTATTATGAAGTTTTTAAGGTATGAAAGTTTATGCGTGTTTTGATGTTAATGTTTTTCAAAGCATGAAAGTATAAGTATATATATGTATCACCTAAATAAGTGTTGCACACCCAATGTTATGATATGATGCCATGTTTGGTTTGGGATTAGCTACCCCTCTCCTCTCATGGCGACGCACCTATGATGATGATTGTGGTGCAACACTAGGGCCCTTAAGATAAAACAAATAAGTTTTAAAATAGTTGATATAATGCAAGATACGTTACTTATGAAACTATGCCTAGAGCACTATTATGATGATGTTCATGATGTTTATGAAATATTTTAAGTTGTGAGATTTACAAATGTACTTACTAAGCATTTGCTTATTTAAGTTTATGTAATGTTGCAGATAAGGGTAAGAAAACCATGGATTAGGAGGAGGACCAAGGCGAGCGTGTGAGCTAAGTAAGATAAATTGCAAATAGAAGACGCCAAGAAAGAAAGAAAATTTTTATGAAATAAACTATGTTTATAAATTTTGAACTTTAAGGATTTAAATTAAGTTTTATAATTTTGAGAATGTTTATTTGATGGACTTTTAATATTTTATAAATTTTCTTCCGCAATTAAAACTTTAAAACTTGTTTTTAGTATAAGTTTTTATAACAGTTTGGCCTGCCGACCATCACTGGTCGGACTGCTGAAGAGTTAATCGGCCTGCCGAACTTATCGAATTTAAAACCTCATTTTGTAAAGCCTCGGGTGGCCTGCCGATGAATGACCTTCGGCTTGCCGGTCGAGTTCAGCTTGCCGAAGTCACAAGTTCAACATGCCGAACTGTGTAAGAAATTTTGACTTTAATATTTGGTAAGATAAACTATTTAAAGAATGTTTCTAGATGAGCAATATATTGATGTATAATTATATGTAAATAAATAAAAAAATTATGGATCCTAGATTATGTTCTCAATTTACCCTTTTACTTAAATAGTTTATCTTATAAATAAAAGTATTACGAAATGAAGGTAACGACATCTGTAATGTCCATAAAAGGGGGCGTTACAATTCTCTATCTACGATCGGAGTGAGTGTGGGCTTACACGTATAGCTCTTCCTCAAGGTGACTCTCCTTTCAACCAATTGAGAGAACCCAAAGCTAGTGTTTGTGATTGTGAACAAGAGCTCTCAGGGAGTTTTAGATTCTCACTAGTAGAGTATCACTCTTAATCTCTCAATAGATCTAAATAACTCATTAGACTCACTCCCTATTCATAGAGGTTGGGTCTACGGTCATTCCTTATCAGATAAGGTCTCAAAAATTCGAAACAGAATCAAATTCGGGATAATATCGGATAAGATACGCATAAAAACGCGTGAAAACGCGTGATTTTTAATTCATGCATAGGCAGGCCGAACTTACCTCATCGGCAGGCCAAACTTTAGGATCTGCATGCTGAACTGTCGAAATAAAAATCACGCGAATATTTTATTTTTCACCTGAGAGTCTATAGGATAAAGCCTCAGTTTTAATTCAAATAAACCAATAGAAAAGTTATCTAATTAAACAACTTTATTTAGATTATCTCTAGGATAATAAATAGATTCCCAATAATTCTACAAGTTTATCTTGATTTAATTTACCCAAAATTAAATCAACTAATAAACAGACAAGAATTATCCAATCCTAATAATTCAACAAGTTTATCTTGATTTAATTTCGTCACAAAATTAATTCAATCGATAAACAGATATGAATTATTTGATTCTTCCAAATTTCAACCAATCTAATAAATTTGACATAAGTCACCAAATATTGAAAAAACACGCCGTATCGTTACAGGATTTTGTGAGCTAGCAAAGGGGACCAAATGGACCTATATAGTTCAAGCTCCTGACAATTATGAAAACCAATATCCCAGATATACATTTCATAATTATCAACTCCAATGCTACTCCACTAAAAGCTTGGAGCTGCACTATCGAACTCTATAGAATTACGAAGCCCGTATAGCCAAGTCTCCATTACATATCATAGTGTATCGTTTCCCTATAGGATTATCCATAATTGGCTTAAGGACAAGTTCTGTCTTACCTTTCTGATTATTTTTATCTTACGTTCTATTATCTCACCATCGAAAAACTTACTATCTACAGACAGTATACCATTCAGTTACACTTATGTATCCAAATGGTTGAGCGCTCCAGTTTTCCAATTATAGGATAACGCATATAAGAGGATATCACTACTCCTAAAGAGGAGCTATGGATTCCATATCTATGAATAATAGGTCTACGTCAACAAGAGTCATGCCTCCAACGTACCACCATGAATACCACTATTAAGATGTGGGTGTCACCCTTTGGCACATCAAAAGGCACA
>CAMOHE010054440.1:250021-324199 GCA_946598075.1 Artocarpus hirsutus | reverse complement strand
TATTTCCAAACTGCTGGTGACATTGTTGGTGCTTGTGGTGTCAGACAACATCGCCAGTAAAATTTTATATTTATAATGAAATATAATATTTTTATATAAATATAGTATTTTTTAGCTATTGGCAGTCTGGCGAGGTCGCTGATTAACTTTTGTATTTACACGATAAGACAATATTTTCTTACCATGGTAATATGCTATTTCACGGCCGCCAACGGTCTGACAAAATCGTCAATGAAATTTTGTATTTACACGGTAATACACTATTACAAGGATAATATTGTTTTTTTGGCCATTAGAGGTATGACGAAACTGCCGATGAATTTTTAAATTTACATTGTTGACGATCCCGTGAAGTCATCGATGAATTTTTGTATTTACACTGTAATACAGTATTACAAGGTTAATACTATATTTCTTAGCTACTAACGATTCGGCGAAGTTGTCAATGAATTTTTGTATTTACAAAAGAATATAGTATTACAAGGTTAATATTGTATTATCCTACCGCTGGCGGTTAGGCGAAATCACCGGTGAAGTTTTGTAATTACACTATAATACTGTATTACAAGGTTAATATTGTATTTCACAGTTTCTAGTGGTCTGACATAGTCACTGATAAATTTTTGTATTTACATGATAATATACTATTAAAATGTTAATATTGTATTTTTCATCCGCATGTGGTCTAATGAAGTCGCCAGTAAAATTTTGTATTTACATTATAATATAATATTACAAGGTTAATACTCTACTTCCCGGCTGCCGTAGGATGAAGGTGAGATATATAAAATAGAAAGAAGTGGGTAATTTTAAGGCTTTTGTTCTCAATTTATCATGCGATATTACTCAATTTCTCATAATATGCTATTTTACTACACTTTTAAAAACTACATGGCATTTTTTACTAACTTTTGAGCAAAATCTGTTATTTCTCTCTTTCTCCTTTTTCTTTTAACTTTGATTTTATTGAAACTTTAACTCTGGACATCTTGATGTTGGTGTGGAATTAGCTAAGCTTAGTTGTAATTGACTTGTTTGCGTTTGGAAACACATGGGCCATTTGGAGGGACAATTAAAACTAATAGTTTTAGTTTGAGAATTGTAATATGTGAAAGCTTTATACTGTAGCAACTTTTTGCCTTTTACTGTAATATGTGAGAACTTTACACTGTTCATATTTATAACTAATGGTTTCAATCGTTCTTCTAAATGGCCTAACGGTTCAAATCAAAGGTTTGAATTAAAAATATTACGGCAATTTAAATTTTGTGAGAAAGAATATTATAAAAAATTAGTTTGAACTAAAAATTTTTTGTTAAAGAACGTGTTGCTAAATGCCCTATAATTGTGCCAAACATTTCTCCTTCAAAAAAAATCATACCAAATGTCAGATTTTTTAAACTACTAATAGCAAATATCATGTACAAATCATGATATTAGTAAATGTCATTTATTAATTTACTTGTTCAAATTAAACAACAATGTTGACTAAAATACCCTCAATTTAGCATATGTAGGGTTTTTCCTATTTTTTTCTTTCCCCTCTCTCTTCACCTTTCCTCTATTCTCTCTCAACCTATTTCTCTCTCTTGCCTACACCCTTTTCTTTCTCTCCTCTTCCCCCTTTCTCTCCCTCTTCTATCTCTTTCTTCTGTGTTCACTTTGCCAAAACTCCCATCATCCATGCCTTAAGGCTTTCACGTTAGATCAATATGATTCCAACTTCGACAACATCTTCACGAAGATAAAAGATTGCAAACCAGTAGGAGATTGGGGCGTAATGATCTATCAATCTCATCTTCATCGACACCTAGGACGCGAGCTGTTGATCTCGTCGTTGAAGCTTTGATCAAGCCTTCTTAGGTATTAAGGAGAGCAATGACAAGACAGAGCTAAAGTGGCTATTATGATTCGTTGACGACCAACAAACTCCAATCTAATTCATTGATGGAACTACTCTTTTGAATGTCTGATTCATCAAAGTTGTGAACTCGTGAACGTTTGAGTTGCTCCTATAATGTCCCACCTTTACGGGTTGTCGCTTCACTTGCTTAATCATCATTATCTTAATTTATTTCTTACTTACTTAGTAAGAAATTACTGGAATTTTTTTAACATCCTTTAAAATGTTCTTAAAAGTTATTGCGTCTTCTGTCGTAATTTAAGTTGAGACATTGTTTAATACTTGACTTTAAAACCTTTTCAAACCATTTCTTAAAATATAATAAGAAACATTAACTAAATTATAGCTTAAAACTTATCTTTATAATTATAAAAAACATCTCATAAAATATATCTTAAAACTTTGTAAACATTTCTTAAAACTTTGAAAACACGATATCAAATAGTGGGGAAACATTTTTTTTGAACAGCAGAAACATACTGTAGTGGTATCTATACCCAAATCTTCGCATCTGTCTTCTGCATCACCAAGCTATTCAAACAGGTCTCAATGATCACCCATAGGACTACCTACAATATGAAGGAACTTTAAATGAGCTTTCGCTCAGTAAATTCAAATATAAACTCACAAATCATTTTAACATGCTTCATAAGCTTTTCTCTTAAAAACCTTTTTTTAAAAAAACGTTTTTATAAAACATTTTTTAATGTTTTTCCCTAAAAAGTCATTTATAAACCTTTTTTTGTAAACATAAAAATGTTTTTCATAAACATTTAACGTAAAACATTTCTCAGAATGTTTTTCATAAACATAACACATAAACATTTCATTACAAGGAATACAAGCAAAATCAAAATGCATAATTCTATTTATGCTCAATTATAAACTTTCAATTATGAGCATCTTATGATCATTTACTTTAACTTTTTATCTTTGTTCCTTAACTTTCCTTTTCTTATAAACTTTAGTGTTCATACCAACATCATTAATTATGAGATCATAAATATGATGCTTCCCTTGTGGAAGACTTGAGACCATCAAACACCGAGGTCATAATTTTAACTTTACTTGTATACCTCACATTAACACATAAACATTACAAGGAATACAAGCATTACAAGGAATACAAGCAAAATCAAAATGCATAATTCTATTTATGCTCAATTATAAACTTTCAATTATGAGCATCTTATGATCATTTACTTTAACTTTTTATCTTTGTTCCTTAACTTTCCTTTTCTTATAAACTTTAGTGTTCATACCAACATCATTAATTATGAGATCATAAATATGATGCTTCCCTTGTGGAAGACTTGAGACCATCAAACACCGAGGTCATAATTTTAACTTTACTTGTATACCTCACATTAAGGAGGCCATAACTTTAACTTTGCTTGTGTACCTCATATCAAGAAGACTGGTATGACACTTTCTTTTTATCTTTACTTAACCTTCTTATTAACTTTAGTGAGCATATCAAATGCTAACATATCATATGTAAACACATTTACAAATCATAACTTGTACTCCTTAAAACATTGTGCATTTCACATGCAAACATACTTTAAGAATAGTAATTGCAAATACATTGCAAAGCTTTACTTGATCTTTTAAACTTTATGCATATTAAATGTAATCATGCTTTAAACACGATAGTTGCAAGTACATTGTAAATCTTGATTTAAAGTTTAAAACCTTTTGTATAACAAATGCAAACATATTTTAAAAATAACTTGCATAACAATTACAAACACATTTGTAAACATATATATAAGCATTTGAAAATCATTTACTTCATGTTGTAGGTGAGATTTGAACTTACCTAATCCTAGCTCTAGCGTTCCCCTCTCATTCCTTTTCCTTTTATTAATCGGCTTCTATTTCTTGATCAAATGATACCTAGCTTATTAGCTTACTTTTGATATTACCAATCTTCTCGATTGATAACATAACTTAATCATTAAATATTCATTCCTCTTTACATAACTTGTATACTATCGGTTTACTTTTTTTTTACTTTGTATCCCATTAGTTTACCTTTCTTCTATTTGGCTTTGTAACTCATTGGGGTTACCTTTTCCTTTACTTAACTCCATAACCCACGGGTTATAACTCTTTTTACTTAACTCTGTAACCCATTAGGTTACCTTTTTCTTTACTTAACTTTGTAACCCACCGGGTTACCTTTCTTTTAACTTAACTTAAACATCCCTTAGTTGAATCTCCCATCTCACTTGACGGTTTATTTACCTAACAAGATACAAAACATTTCTCATCTAAGAGAGTTTTGCTAATTCGAAGTGTTCGACTCCATTTTAGCCGTTTCTTCAAAAATAAAAATTTTACCCTTAATGGGTTTTTCGTAAAGTTTGTAACTTGTTAAACTTTTTGCTTGAATTTTCCTCTCATTTCTTATATGTTATGAATAAATTCCCACTAAGGAGCATTTTTTAACATCTGGCTTTTCAGGTCCGTTTTGGCCTTTTTCATAAAATGACCGTTTTGCCTTTATCAGGTCTTAATAAACTTTCAGAACCCGTTAAAATATAACTTTTATTTCTTTATGTCTCATAATATAAAAAAACAAAAATAATGGTTTTCCTTTTAATTAAATTTGTTTGGTTAAAACGTTACAGTTTTGACCCGTAATGTAAAAATTATGACATTTTTGCCTTTAATGTCATTCTTTCATTCTTTATTTGATTAGACTCTTAATCTTTAAAAACATTAACCTGATGGTTACTCACTACCTACAGAAATATAGGAACCTAATGTGCCTTGGTGAAAACCCAGTTTCACACAATTTTATAGTTTTGGCTTGAAACATAAAAATATTTACATTTTGCCCTCGGGACCAAAAACGACCACTTTATACTAAAAAGTTCATTTTTTGTAAGGAATAAAACTTACAAAAGCTCCTTGGTCGAATTCTAAAGGTCTATTTGGTAAATAGATTCGAATTAGTGATTTAATTTGAGTTAGTGTGATTTGAATTAGGATTTGAGTTTATGATTTGAATTGTTATTCGAATTGACGTTTGAATGTGCATTTAAGTTTTAATTTGAGTATGGAATAAAATTGAAATTTATGTTTGGAAATGTAGTGAAGATAGTTTTTGATTCATTAATAAATCTAACAAAATCTTAATGTTAATGATCTTAAAAAATATGCAATATGGATATTGATTTATTCCTCTCTTCATTAGGAACACAATGAAAAAAGAACCATCCCAATTAGATATCAAATGAAGAAGTTATGATTTTTTTTCCTCAAATATAGGAGAGAGAATTTTAGTTTTTACTATAGCAAAGATATCCGAGTATCAAAAGTTTAAGGGGATGAGATTTCTAAAAACTTGGATTCTTGATACTCAAATAATTCAGATTGGGGGGAAACAAGCATGTATTCGAATGATTCTTGATACTTGAATCCAAATTTGAGTTCATTGAGTTCAAAGAATGCTTGAATCAAACACACCCTAAATATTTCATAACGTTTCCATTTCATGAAATTTTGTACTCAAAATTTTGTATAATTCATAACTTATCATTCGTATAGGATTTTGACAATCTGTCCACATTGAATTAACAGCTTTGATGAGTTCTACAACTTTTTTGTTTTAACTTTCCTTAAATTCCAACGTTAAGGTGGACTTTTTGGCTAATTTTTGAACTTGTCAAATTTTTGCAAAACTTTACAATTTAGTCCTTTTAGAATTTTACAAAACTTTGTTCATAAAAGTTGTTTCCCTCATTGTTTTAGCAGTTCCTATACCATATTTGGAAAATAAATTGGCCTTTAAGGCCCTTAAGATCCCATTCCTTTGAAACTAGTTAAACTTTATAAAGTTTAACAATTTTTCACTTTTAAACCATAAAACCCTTACTTTCTTTCTTTTTTTTATCATTACCATTAATATAAAACATGAAATAATCATGCCATAATGTCCATCTTACGTGCCATAGCTCAAAACATATATCAAACACTTGGTAAGCATAATAAAACATAAACTTTCAAGGCTTGAGTTTAGAATTTTACCTGCAATGCCTCTGTGTAGGAGTTAGCAGTATTGAATAAATAAAAATAAACTTAAATACGTAAACATTCAAGACAACAAAACAGTGCCCATGAGTCTTGAAAATAAATCGAAAATAAAAGTAAACGTTCAAATAAAAACCACAGTTTTTAGTGTAGCACCAAATATTTAAAATACAATCATCGTCACCATAGTATAATTTTCAAATATATTAACACAGCCATCACAAAAGTAATACAAATCTTACATGTTCTAGACGAGTTACAAATAAACAAAGATCTTCCAACACAAACTAGTAGTGTTGTTGCCTATTCCTCTTCAGATAAGTTGCACTAAGTTTCATCTGAGAGATATAAATATGATAGAGATGAGCATCGACATGTCCAGTAGGAAAAACCATTACTCACCTTAAGGTTTTATTCATTACCATATTAAATCCGTATAGTTAATTAATTTTCATCATTATCCAAATTATGAGATTTATTATGATCATATTCCGTGGATACCATAATTAATCATTATTGAGTTTCATACATATTAATATTATAATTTATCATTATTCTTAGGTATCCACGTTCAATAAAGTATCACTCAACTTATCGAAACCCAAATGGACGCGCTTGGCCACCCTTCAAACATTACAAGGTGTTCCGGTGAGGGGACATCAAACCCTGAGTCCTCACCAAGTCGATTTCTGTACAGTGCGTTATAGGATTTTCGACCCAAAGAAGCGTCATCACCTCCCCTTATTTTACCTTTAGGGTATTCATACCCAAGAATGTAACCACCGCCCTCTTCACATTTTCACCATTCCTCTATATTCAAACGTTATTTATAGAGTCAGTTTTCTTAACTATAGTTCTCACTTTACAACAACATGTGTCAAATCATTATGTTTCTCGTTGTACAATACATGACGAGTTCCTCATCATCATGTTATAGATATAATCATATACATTCAAAATACTATATACATATCTTGTAACATAAAACAACCAAATTTTAATTTACCAAAACCTCACAAAAGATGAGTAATACAATCCCTACCTTTCAAGCTTATCAATAATCTTTTAATCTTGGAATTAGTTAACGTTAGCTCTACATATCCTTGATCCTAAGGCGTGCTTAGGGATAATAAAACTAAAGCATAACATACAACCACATTCACAAATAAATCATGTGTAAATCTATCTCACTAGTGTGCCATTAAAGTTTTTATGTAATTTTTTTTTAATACCAAAGTAAACAACTTTTCTCTTAAACAGAATATAAAATATATACAAATAATCTATATGTTTTAGTCTCTAATAAGATTCATAAATCACTTAGGATAGTGTTGGAAAGGTTGCAAGACATTAAGGGATTAGGAGGTGAGCAAAGTTGGGCTTTTGGTTCAGATTAGCAGCTGGTATACCATGACAAATTGACAGTATACTTTTGCAAAAAGGGCAGGTTTATTATATACAATTAGCACACGGGTTAACAAGTGATTTACTTAAGGTAAACGGGCAGTATACTACCACTGGCAAGTTTACTAGTTTCTAATTTAAAAATTAAAAAATTCATAAAAAATAAAATACAACTCCGATTTAGGCTCATGATAACTAGTTGGAAAGCTTAGGATGTTTACTTTTTAAATATGCAAACCAATTTACAAATTTCATTTTCCTTTAATCCCAAAATTTCAATAAAGAGCCACTGCCACCTAGAGGTATTACAAAGTTTATGAAATACCAAGTTTCCATTTACACCAAATTATATTATCTTTGTACAAAATCTCAAAACCATGTCAAAATATGTAGTATGCATTATATACTCATTATAAACATATTCCCGTGGATTTTTACACCAATATCATCATCAAACCATATCTCAAGCATTTCTTTTAAATAAGGGTAAAAACATGCTTATATCAAACTTTCTCATTCAAAGTTTTGGAAATATTTTTCATACATCAATCAAATCCATGATGAACCTTTGAAACATGTTTTCAACATCCATATGGAACTAGTTTAACAATATAGCCTCTATTTATAACATGTAAACTTAAATTCTAGACATATGTAAAAAATGACAAGAAGACATATACATATCTAATTCTCATAAAAACTCATATTCAAGAACTCAATTTAAACAAACGTTTGAGTATAAAAATGTACAAATGAAAGATTAAATTGGTTTATAGGATTCTAACCTTGGATTATGGCTAAATGGAAGCTTGAAATGGCTTCAAAATGGCTTCTTGACTTTGGGTATGGTTGAGAATGGAGTTGTTTGACTGCAAAGAGAGCTTTGTGATCTGTATTCTTAAGCAGAATTTTAAAGTGAAAAAAAAAGAGAGAGTGAGACAAACGTGGGATGAAGGAAGATTTGATTAAAAGGGGCAATATAATTGAAAGGCGGGGGACAAGGTAGGTGGTCACGGGAGAAATTAAACAAAAATTTAAAAAAAAAAATAGTTGGGATGAATTATTTCCAAGTCTCCGAGTAGTTGGGTGCATTATTTCCATGTCTCTTAGTAGTTGAGATGAATTAATTCCATGTCTCATTCGGAGACTTTAGCAAGAAAATACCAAAGTGACGTTTTTGTAAATAATTGAAACAACAAAGACAAACTTGATAATTTTTTAATGCAATAAAATTTTAAATTGTTGCATTTTATATATTAAATTTTACAAAATCATATCCGTTAAAATAACAGGTGTTACATTACCAAAGGTATTCTTACATTACCAAGGTATTCCTCAAGCTTTTACACCTTCTCTTTGGTGCTTGTTCTTGGCTTAAATTTCTTAACATATCATAGCAAAAACTCCCTCAAAAACCCATTCATAACTCGGAAGAAAACCATTAAAATCCTTAAGGAAAATGTTGGAATTTTTACCTTAAAACCTCCCAATCTCCTTAAGAACACTTGCTCTTGTTTCTTTGCGTGCTTTGAAGGCTTGAATTTCATCAAAATCTTAAGAAAGAAAGGCCTAGAGAGGGACGGATTTTGCTAGGGAAGAAATGGGAAAAAAATTATAAAACCAAATCTTTTTAATTTTCAACATGTCCTTGACTATTTATAGTCACCATTCTAGGGACTTGTTTGCAAAAGAAAAATTGCCCAAAACATGTGGCACTTTCTCCACCCTTGGAGTGTCCCCTTTTTTTTTCTTTTATTTATTTTTTATTTTTGCTTTCTTTTTGGTGACTAACCATGCTTAATCACCCTTAAGCATCATTAAGGGTAAATGTGGCAAGATTTGCTTTGGCCACATCAAGAGGGTGTGGTGGCAATTTTTCATTCTTTTTTGTGTCCCATGGTGGGTCCCACAAAGAATTTTTACACAGTTTAAGTTTATACTAATAGTATTTCTCTTATACATCGGTATTCTTTCTGTACAATTTCTGTGGTCTTAGAACCTCCCATTCTTATTTACATCCACCATTTAATGTAATTCCTATACTTTTTAACTTTATATAGTTTAAATTTATACTGACAGTATTTTTTTTATACTGTCAGTATATTCTTTATATTGTTATGAGCTTATACAAGTATTCCTTACTCATTCATGTCCTCCAAACAGTATTATTCCTATATTGTATTAACTTTAAACAATCCAATTTTTATGCTGCTTAACCTTAAACAGTCTAATTCCTACACTATATTACTTTTACAATGTAATTTTTATGCTACATTACTTTATCAGTGTATTTTCTTACACTGTATTATTCTAATATTGTATAATTTTTTGTATTATTATGCAGTATTTTTCTTAAACTGTATTTTTGTCTTAACACAATCCTTAACTTATTGCATTTTTAATATACTATAAATGCTTGGGTGTCATTGCTCCTTAGCTAGGTTGCTGTCGACAGCATTCGGGCACCGAAGAAGGTGACGAAGGAGCAACCAGAAAGAGAATGGGAGAAAAGAGAGATAGAAATATAGAGGGGAGAGAAAAAAGAGTAGAATTGAAAAGTTTTATTTTATTTTTTACTTTTTATCTTCTTCTTCTTCTTCTTCTTCTTCTTCTTCTTCTTCTTCTTCTTCTTCTTTTTTTTTTTTTTGCAGTTGATATTTGAACAAATGACATTTAATTAAACTATTTCAAATCTAACAGTTGTTATCAATTATCAAAAAAATTGGGTGTTGCCCATTGTTAACTATCATGGGTCGTTCACCACCAGTGGTAGTGGCATGGTGGCAAAGAATGTTATACTTGAGGTCTTAGCTGTTATCACGTCCTAGGTTCGAGTCAGACCTAGCGTATGGTCTACCTTCTATAAGATGGCATAAACCACGCAGACTAGCCTAGGACGTATTAATTGTTGAAGACCCACGGTTAAGATCCTTTGTCCTTTCATCAGTAGTCCCAGTATTACTCTTTATCCTTAAATATTGGGCTAGGAAGTGTGAGCACATCACCAATTCTCTTTTTATTCGTAAAAAAAAAAAAAAAAAAAACTATCATGGGTCGTTTCTATGACGCTTGTTTTCTGTTCTATAAAGTTTTTGAAGTGCTCGATTAAAAAACGACGAAGAAACTTCTGTGTTTTGGTTGGCGTATATCTCCTTTGATTTCGGCATTCAAACAATAAAATACATTACGAGCAAAAGAAATTTTATATGTATTTGTTGCAAATAATTGCTATATTCGTCCGGTCTAAAGTAAGCGTTAAGCAAACAAAATCCACATGATCAGGGAATCAGATTTTTTGTTTTTAATGCATGTCTTCAGACTTAGTTCTGTATGAAAAAAAAAAAAATGTTCAGTTTAAAACGTAAGTGGACGACCTTTGATTTAAAATGCTGTAATGCATTTCATTGCATACTCTTCTGATTGAATTATACTCATCTCCTGTTATAGTATTTAATTTGTGTTAATAAGTGGGATTAATTAAGGATCTAGTTTACGTAGATCTTAACATTTATCACACACATACGAAAAAAACTCGTAAAACTTGTGCTTTTATGAGGTTCTCGAGAATATAATAATAGATTGTGAAAATGACTCTTCTATAACAACAAAGAGTTTAGGATATCTGAAAATAAAAACAATTTAGGAAAAGCATTAAACAAATATTTGACGAAGCAAACCTTTTAGGATGTGCTTTTCCTATTTAACGTTACTTTCAAAATGATTCAAGTTAGCATATAGCTTGCAACTGTACAAATCGTGATATTGTATAAGATTTATTTGTTAAAACCATTTTCCAAGTTACGTGCAAAATGAAATAACCAGATTTAGTGCAACCTGTCGCATAGTTGCCAGTCAATGTGTGAAATTGGGACTATTAGCTTAAGAAAACAAAGCTTAATGAAAATAAGATAATGAAATTTTGCCTATCTTGGCCCTTGAAGTGCCAGGTTTGTCCTGGGTAGCGTCAAAATGTAAGAACGGTCCTTTTTTCCTCTGGTGGTAACTGTAGTTGCAGTCATTGAAGGTTCAATTTATAGGTGTCCATGTAAAAATTTACAACTGTGATATACAATTGTTTTCAAGCATAAATTAAATTTTTAAATATTTAATCCAATAGCAAAATTGTATTTCCCACTAGTAGAAAAAATAACAGTTTTTTTATCGCAATTTACCCTTTAGCCTGTCGTGACTTTACTCATAACTATAAACTCTACCCAATATATGATTTTAGTACTGAATAGAAAAAGAGAAGTATTTGATAAAATATAAAAAAGAACTTAATTTCACCGTCAAAGTTTCATGAAATTCTATTATATGAATTTGATATACAGAATTTATGATTAAAACTATGTCATACTAATAGAATATTTTTCACATCCTACCAAACAGATCTCTCTCAAAGAAAATTATACATTGACATTAGTTAAATTTCATAGAATTTTATGATAGGTATAAAAAATTTCAAAAGGTTACTTGGCATAAAGCCACATGTTAATGCTATTGTCATATGTTGGCCCCTAATAAAGAAAAATTTGAAAATTCTCATCAGTTGTAGCGAAATATAGAATTTACTTCTACACGTTCGATAATTTAAAAGCACATGTAATTCAAAAAGTATCCCTTGTGCTTTTAAATTATCCCAAAATTAAACCTAAGTTTAGCTAAATATAGAGTGTCTATATATTCGATAATTCAAAATGCATTCCTTATGCTTTTAAACTATCCCAAAATTGAACCTAAGTTTTCAAAAGAGTTAAATGTATCCTTTAATTGGTCAAAATTTCTTAAAATGACACATACAAGTGCTTGGTAATCAATATTTAAACATTATTTTAAAATTAATAACTAAGGAATTAAATTCCAAGAAAAACTAAAAATTTTAATGAAATAAATAATTTTACAAAAATGCAAGTTATAGCCTTACACGAAATCTTTTAACCTCGTTGTTCACACACAACGAGTTGGATTGTCGGATTTGTCTTCACCCACAACGGATCATGCGCCGTCGTTGTACGACATGTTGTCTCTTCCCTCCACCAAATCCCACCTTAGTGTCGTCTCTTCCCTCATCATCTCACCGTCCATTCCACATCTCCAAAACTCTGCCTTTTAACTTTTTACGATGGTGTTTTTGTGTCTTCACCAAAGAGGTCATCAAAGTGATGGATGAGATAGAAGGAGATAAAGATCCGTTATTTATTCTTTTCTTTTGACATTTGTAGTCTTGAAAGTTTAGTTGTTCAGGTATTGAATAATTTATGGCTAAAGTAATATTTAGATGGTAATCGTTGAGGTTTTTTTTTTTTTTGGTATTTTAAAATCTTTAACTAATTAAAGGGGTCATTTCAAACTCTTAAAGAAAAGGATTAATTTGAAGATGATGTAAAAGTTCAAGGGCATTATTAGGCGTTGGAAAAATTTTAAAAATTCCGCTTCAACTATGTCGTTTGTGCTAACATGTCCTCAAACTTCAAGACGTATTTGTTTTGCCCATGATCTATTATTTGTCTTTAGTTTTCCCTCTTTCGCCAAATTCTGTCAGCTTTTTAACAAAAAAAAAAAAACCAATTTGTCAAGTTTTTTGCAAGTAAAGTATGACATTTTGGTTTTATTAAATGTCCTTCCCTCCCAAAACATTAGTTCGTACTAAAACTCATATATTTTAATTTCTCAGAGCTGATAAGAAGCAAAGAAAGAGGGGGAAAAATAAAATTAATCATTTTGTCTTGTATAAGTTGATATGCTTGTTAATGTAACGATGCTTAAATTTTGTATTTGGATTTTTTAACTTTTTTTCTTCTTTTTTGTTTCTTACCGGCTCTGGGAAACTAAAATGGATGAGTTTTGACACCTAACTAATGTTTTTTGCAGGCAGGCCATTTAATAAAACTAAAATATTATATTAAACTTAAAAAAAATCACAAATCACTTTTTTATCGCTAAATATTAGAATCTTACACAGGGCAGAAAGCTGAAGACAGAATAATTGAGGGACAAAATTTTAAAGTTCAGTAGTACGTAGATGCAACTGACATTGTTCGGGGTATTTTTAAAATTTATGCTCGGCGTATGCATTATTAAGACGAACCTCAAAAAACAAAAGGAGCCAATACCAACGGTGCGAGCAACAAGAGCAAAAGAGGGGGAAAAATGTCGCAATACTACCGAGCGCTTCTTCTCATCCAGAGAATGGTGAAGAGACCGCCATTGGAAGCTCTCTCACTCTTCAACGGAACGACAACTCTCGAAGGCTTCGAACACACCCCTCAAACCATATCCTTCATCATCGATCACCTCCTATCTTCCAATCTCTTATCCCACGCCCAGTCTCTCATCGCAAAGCTTCTCTCCGGCCGAATCTCGTCCTCGCTCTTCACCCCCTCGTCGCTTCTCCGCCAACTAACTCGACCCCATTCGTCAACCATCTCTTCCCGTCGTCTTCTCCACGAAGCAATAATCGGTGCCCACGTCCATTCTCAATCACCAGACGCCGCCATTTTTTATCTCAAGCAGATGATGGACCAAGGCCTCGTGCCCGGATCATTCACGTTCAACAATCTATTGAGTTTTCTCGTCAAGTCCAAACACTTCGAAAAAGCCTGGTGGGTTTTCAACGAGTTCATGGATGAGACTGAATTGGACGAGTATAGCTTTGGGATCATGATCAAAGGTTGCTGCGAGGCTGGGGATTTGGATAAAGGATTTCGGGTTTTGGGTCATTTGGAGCAAATGGGTTGGTCTCCGAATGTTGTTATGTACACTAGTTTGATCGACGGGTGTTGTAAGAAAGGCGAGATTGAGATGGCAAAGAGGTTGTTTTGTAAGATGGGAGAGATTGGTTTGGTTGCTAATCATTATACTTATACTGTTTTGATTGATGGGTTTTTCAAGAAAGGGCTTAAGAAAGACGGGTTTGAGCTCTATGAGAAGATGAAGCTTGATGGGATATTGCCCAGTACATATACTTACAATTGTTTGATTAATGAGTATGGTATCGAGGGGAAAATAAGCAATGCCGTTGAGGTGTTCGATGAAATGCGTCAACGAGGGGTAGCATGTAATGCAGTCACGTACAGCATTTTAGTTGGCGGATTGTGTCGAAAAAAGAGGGTTGGGGAAGCTGAGAAGTTGATGCGTCGGATGAAAAGTGTTGGTCTTTGTCCAAGTTTGGTTACATTTAACGTTCTAATTGATGGGTTCTGTAGTGTTGGAAACATGGACAGGGCTTTGAGCTTATTCGATGAGTTGAAGTTGAATGGCCATTCTCCGTCGTTGGTGACTTACAATGTTCTGGCTGCGAGTTTTGCTAGAACTCAGAATCTGATGGGAATCGCTGGTTTGCTGATGGAGATGCACGAGAGAGGCATTTCTCCCAGTAAAGTGACGTACACAATCTTAATCAATGCTTTTGTTCAGTTGGACGACATGGGAAAAGCATCTGAATTGTTTTCTTCTATGGAAAAGTCTGGTTTGGTTGCTGATGTTTACACATATGGGGTTCAAATACACGGATTTTGCACGAAAGGAAACATGAAGGAAGCATCAAAGCTGCTTAAATCGATGAGCGAGAAGCATTTGGAGCCGACTGATGTTATATACAATATGATTATAAATGGTTATTGTAAGGAGGGTAACTCTTACAAGGCTCTGAGGTTGGTTAAAGAAATGAGCGAGAAAGAAATGGTTCCGAACATCGCTAGTTACACTTCAACAATTAGAGTTCTTTGCAAAGATGAGAGGTGGAAAGAAGCTAAACTTTTACTTAAAGAAATGATCGTGTCTGGTCTAACACCATCAATGTCTATCTTCAATCTGATGTCTAAAGCAACATTTACCAATCATGACGAGAGACGAGAGACGCAGATTAATTTTCCAGCAAAATGAGGAATAGAAAAAGATACCAATGATGATGAGAGACTAATTGGTCTCTTAACATGACAGAGGCAAAGGTGCCATTGTCAAGAGAAGGTGATAATTTGCCTTGGTTCTCTATTTTTTCTGATTTTTTGTAGCTTCTGAAACTTAATTGCTGGAATGAAATATTTACCGTAATAGCCCTTCGTTTGGCACATCAGATGGAAGTCTCCAATTCGAACTATCTAGAGTATAAAGCTCTCAAACAACTACAGTGTAAAACTTTCACATACTACAGTTTCTAAACTCTTTTTTTCTATTCAAAACAGTTTTGCCAAACCCTCATAAGAATTAGCAAGAATAAATCAATATGGTTATGAGGCATTTATCGAAAAAAATAAAGAGAGAAGAAGTTACGAGGCCCTTTTTATATTGTTTCACGTGCTGAAGAGCACAAGTTGCTATTTTGCTTGGAATAGCTTGAAAGAGGACATATTCGCTAAAGCAGCATTTAAAGTTTCTTTTTATTTTTTATTTTTTTTCCACTGAGACTTTGTTTGATAATGTCATTCCAGCTATATAGTTTCAACTATTATAATATAAAACTTTCACATGTTATAATATAAAACAAAAATAAGTTACAGTGTAAAGTTTTTATATGCTATAGTAAATTTATTTTAAGTTTTTATATGCTATAGTAAATTTATTTTAACTTTTAGATCTTATTGTATTGTCAAACACACACTTAGTTGATTTAAGCAAGTCTCCTACGTCACTTCTCTTCATTTCCTGGTTGTTAAAATTGTTGCTTTCGGAAGGAATGAAAATCTTGAAAGTTATAGAGAGAATTTCCTGGTAGTTGACTTTTGAAGGAACTTCATTATTTTGCTTCAATGGTTTCAACGCCCAGCAATTTACTGCCAGCCGTAGCCATGGTGCAGAAATTTGTACGTATAACTGCTTGGAGAAAGTAGCTCTCAGAGCGCTGAGGTAACTACTACAATTTTATTTATTTATTATTTTTTAAATGTATTTATTATTATTACTATTATTACTACTACTATTACAAAAATTATAATAAATATCCTTTTTTTATTTTAAACTCATCCTAGGTTTTGAAAATATTTATAATAAATAGCAGATTTATTGATAAATAATTTATATACTTCTTTATTTGTAGTAAATTTATTTATACAGAACATAGATCTAAGGTGTAAATAATTTATTTACTTCTTGTTTACCATGTAAATAAAAATTATTTACATAGACAATCCGCTATTTATTACAAATATTTTACAAACCTGTTATTTATTTCAAAAAGTTTTAAAATTTGCTATTTTTCTGATTCTCTTGTTATTATTATTATATAAACTTTGGGAGGGAAATGTAATAATAATAATAATAATAGGGGTTATTTTCATTCTTATACCTTACATTTTGAGGTTATCATAACTTTATATCATGTATTTTTAAACTTCAACACTATTATACCTTTACATTTTAAATTCGCGTTAAATTTGTACATTTTTCATGTTAAAGTTTAATTTTGACAGTGTAAAATACTTGAATGTCCTTCACATTTTAAACTTTTTCTTAAATTTTTACATTTATTTTTCAGTTTTTCTTCAATGGTGTTTATGTCTTTTTTGGTTAAAATTAACTATTGACCAAGAAAAAGGTAAAAATTTAACATGAATTTTAAATATAAAAGTATAATATCTATATAAAAATATTAAAGTTTAAAATATAAAGAATGATTTTTTAATAACTTCAAAATATAAGGTATAAAAATAAAAATAGTAATAATAATAATAATAATAATAATAATAAGTCCTCTTCGGTTGCATTTTTATTTTCTACCGTGTTTTTTTTTCCTTTGTGAAAATAAAACGACAGGAGAGGATCTCATCGTATACATCCTTATTCTACTTTCGATGTAAGGAAAATCGGAGAATCTGCTCTCTTTGTTCTTTCATTCATCTATTTAGTTTTGTGTCACTCTTATATTATTTATATATGTAATATATGATGATAGAAGAAACTGGAAGTATAAACTTTCCGCTGTACGAGTTTGGCCGTGATACTTTTTAGTTATGTTGTTTTTGGAAACAGTCAACGGGCGTGTTGTGATTCATGATCGACTGGATGTTGGACGGTTGGGACCATTCGATGGTTACAGGGTCACAGGCCCAAAAAACCAATTGAAACGTTACAAGTGTAGTTCAAAATAAAAATTTAAACCAAAATTAGTTTAACCGACATTTGATTTTAATGGTATAAAACAAAAAAAAAGTTATAATGTAAAGTAATATTTAAGTTAAAACTCATGAATTTAAATTTGTTTATCAAATATCTTAAAATTTATTTAAATTATAATTTTACAGTTTGAACTACATTTTCAAATAATATATAAATAGGATAGCAACAATTGTGAATTTTTCCAAAAAAAGATAGCAATAATTTTTTTGAAAAAAAAAGGTTGAGAAATATAAAAAAAACTCTGAGTGTTAAATTTATGTCAAAGAATTAGAGCTTTATAGGTCGTTTGGAAGAACTCGGTTACAACTATTAACAATGTAAAACTCTTACATATTACAGTAAAAAGTAAAAGTTGTTACAGCATAAACATGTCACATGTTTTAGTTCTCAAATCAAAACGGTTAGTTTTAATCATTCTTTGAAATAGTTTATTAAAAAAAAGTAAGTAAATCCAAATTATGAAACAAACGATAATTTGAAATACAAATCAAACATGTGACATCTCACTTTTTATGGATAAAAAAAAAAAAAGAAAATGAGTTTTTTTTTGTTGTTGGGGAAACTAAGAAAAAAAGAAAGAAAGAGGCAAGCAAATGAGGTTTAATGAAAGCACTGCATCTGCAGGTGGGAAGAGTAAATGAGGCTTTTAATGAAAGCAAACAATTTAGAAGGCACCATTAACTAATCTCAGCTACAAATTGGAACTAATTAAAATCCCACTCGCACCATGATGTGCAGAAAATATTATTATTAATTATTAACAAATTAAAAGCAAGTAGTTAATCTATTTGCCACGACGATCCAGGCCGCGACAAATGCAAAATCGGACGGTCTTCCTCTAAAAACAGAATGTTCCCCGTTGAACTCCTGTTGTACCTTTGGCGAATAGTATCCGCATTTCGCGCACTAAACCCAAAACGACCATCCTCCCAATCACCACCCCGCCATGTCCGCTCCGGCGACGTCCGCCGCCCCTAATGCCAGCCCGAACCCGCCCAAATCGGAACCCGATCGCCACGCCGCCGGCATGCCTCCCGATCCACTCCTCCGAGCCGGCTTCTTCGTCGACGCCTCTGCCGCCGCCGAAAACGGCGGAAGCTCCTCGTTACATGACCGGAAGTCCCAGAAATTGCCGCCTCAGACGTCTGAGTCTCGCCGATCTTCAGGCGGAGCGCCGGCTCCGAGTGCTGAGAGTTCGAATCGGGGGAAGAGGAAGCCGACGGAGGCGGAGCTGGACTGGTTGCCGGCGGGATGGACTGTTGAAGATAGAGTGCGGACCTCCGGCGCCACTGCTGGTACTAAGGATAGGGTTAGTTTCGGACTCTAATAGGACTGTGTGGTTTTATTTATTTATTTAGTTATTTTTAGAAATATGAAATAGAACTCTGTTTGTTGGATATGTTTGATTGGCCGCTCGGAAAAAGTACCGGAAAATGGAATAGCATTACGCTTTTAACAGAGGAGAGTAGTTGAATTAGGCTGCTTTTAACGAGAATGAGAAGTCGTGCTTTCTATAATCGTTGTGAAAGGAAGCTAGTAAAGTTTGAGTTTTGTTGTTTTTTTCTGTTGCTTGTTTGCTCTAGGTCTGTTTTTCTGAGTTTTGACAATGCTTGTGAAGTTCTTGATGAGCTACTTTTGTGAGTTATTTTCGTTTGTTCATATGAGGTTTGATGCTTGATATTGTTCTCCTGTTTTGTGACTCTGTGAACATGGTGAATTGGTTTGAATACCGCTCAGAAAGCTATATCATTATAGGGAAAGCTTCAAGTAGCTATGAAATTCTCAAATCTACTAGAGAAAAAGATTAGCTTTTTCCCTTTTACGCTTCTATGCTTGAGTCAGTTGTGCAAGCTCCATTAGTCACACAAGTCATGCATTGTCACGTTTAACAATCCAAAAGTTTACCAGCCTACAGGAAATTCTGCTGTCAAATTAAATATTACCATTCCGGCATGCTCGTCTTTATCAATGGCATTTTTTTGAGGAATATATTCCAAACTTTTAAGGTTAGAAGTTCATAAAATAAGAATTTTATGATTTTCGGTTGCAGTATAAGCTTCATGTCCTTCTTTCCCATGAAGGTTTTGGGATTCGTAGTGTAACCTTCTTTTTCAGTAGAAAGTATATAAGGCTGGGAAGATTTTACCTAGCTGAGACTAGAGTCTAAACAGAGGTGTGGCCTGAACTATGGAGGGGATTCTACAGCTAAGACTCTCCATCTGTGCAGATGATGATTTTCTGACTCATTGTAGTTTCTTTTTCCCATTTATAGAACATCAACCTTTAGGCTAAAGTCTTGACCTTTTATGGATCCTTTATCCCTTCAGTTAGCTATTTCTTTTTGAATATCTTAGTCACAGATCTCTCACTGGTCTGTCCCTGGTTCCCTTGTGGCGCTCGTCCTTCTAAACTAAATCACTAGTTTGAGTCTAATTTGGTTAAACTGAAGTAAAAAAATTTATGCATTTGCAAGATCCTTGTTTTTTCTGGTGAAGAACGGCACAAAGGGAAAATCCAATGTAATGTTTATTAATTGTCATTGATGTTAAGACTTAAGTTGATGATTTGACCCATTTGATATTGGTTAAGTGTGCGATATTCATTCTATTAGACTTGCAATAGATATCCCTGAACTTTGTTCTCCGGATCCTTTTAATTCTCTGTTTCATTCCAAATAAGATGATGAGCTTGGTCCAACATATCATCTATGCAATGATTTGGTGATGTTATCTAAACTAGGCACATAAATGAACAACTTATCTGCAGAAAGAGTTGGTCCAACACGTTGTAGACAATGCCAAGATGTACCCCAAATTTGATGGCAAATAAACAACTGAGGTTCACAAAGGATTCCTATATTTACAGCATCTTTACATGTAAGGTGTGCAGAGGTTTTGTCTGTTTGAGTTATAGCGTGAAATCTGAGTTGAAATATTAATGTTTTGTTTGAATATGTGTAGTGTATTTTTTTCTCACACGTGTCGGAACTAGCATAAATATTTAAGGAATTTCTATGACAATCCCTTATGTCAACTCTTTTTTCTCATGCATGTTATAATATTACGGCAATGGAAAACCAAACTGCTTCCTGAATGAGAGTTTTAATTGCATACTTCTGTTGCAGTACTATTTTGATCCTGTCTCAGGCCGTAAATTTCGGTCAAAGAAAGAGGTTCTCTACTTTCTGGAAACAGGAATTCGACGCAAAACTAAAAAACCAACAGAAAATTTGGATGCAGATGCAACTGTGAGTCAGAATTTAAATCTTATTTGGTTTGATGTTGATCATCTACGTTGTCCCCTTTCATTTTACTTTCTCCTAGTGTTACCATGACATAAATATTTATATTTTTCTGTGCCAGCCTATGGACAGCTCGGGGAAACAGAAGCAGAACTCTAGTGCAAGTAAAAAGGGTTCTGCTCTGAACTTCAACTTCGCCAGTGTCCCTGAGAAGGTCAAATGGGTTCTCGCAGATTCTTCTGGAGAGTCCTGGAATGCTTTTATAGGTGATAACCAAGTGCCTGAGTCTAGCAAGCGAGATTGGTTAGCCGCATTCACATTCCTCGCATCAAGAGACAGAGGTAGATACCACTAAAGCAATTTTCGGCACTTCTCGCGGTGTTTTGACACTGTAATACTGACCAGAAATAGGGCCTCTCTTTCGTTTTCCCACTGCAAATATGAAATAGCTGTATTTCTGGCCAATAATAGGGTCTTCATTTTTTTTTTTCCTTTTCTTTCTTCTATTAGGTCCTTCTGGCTCTTCAATTATTTTGAATCTAGTCCATATCACAGCCAAGAGCGCATAACTGTGTAATTTTTTTTTTTTTGGGCATTTTGTCATCATAGGTCATAGGGATTCCTAGTTTCTTCTTTTTATTTTTCATGTGTATTCAACGTTCTTTGTAGGCAAAGCTTGCACTATAAAGGTCAAGCTAAACAGTTAAACACAAATGTTGAATGTCTTCTCATTCATTGTGATTTACATATGCAAGTCGTGGCATGAAATGTTCCTATCTCTTGCTATATAGACTTTTTGCAGTTTGGTATTGTGACAAAATGTTCTACTGACAAAGATGGTTGAATTATTGTACCTCACACAGAGGAGAAAAAAAAAAATATATATATATATATATATATATATATGTATGTATATGTATATATTCAGCGTTTGACCAGGAGAGGGTTGGCTGTTCTATTTTATTTTATTGTTTTTGGAAGGTTGACTGTTCTATTCTGATGTGCAGAAGTATCTTTTCTGTGGTTGGTTGCCAAAAAAAAAAAAATGAATGATTGATCAGGTTTGTCATTTGTGGTGTATTCAAAGCGTTGAATAAGCCTTTTTTACAAGTTGGTATTCTTAATGAAGTGTTCGAGTGAAATGCAATATTTAATTTTGTATTATCTTAAAGTAAATGATATATATAAAAGCAAAAAACTAATAGGCCCTTTGGATTGGAAGTGTACTTTAAGCCAAAATTGGTATGAAATTTAAATTTTATAAAAAAAAATCATAATCTAAAGTTGGTTTGTATCATAATTTTTGTGATTTCAACTACGATTTTAAAAGACCTATAATTTTGTTAAAAAAAATTCAACGTCAATGTTAGTGGTATTGACAAATAAGGTTACAAACAAATATGTAGAAGTAATCCTAAATCTACATTTTATCTAATTTTATTTATAGATTTAAGTGACTAAAAGTGTGTGTACATATATAATGAAAATTATCATTTTGATACATTGTAGCTTTTAACTATCAGATTAGTAACTTTTCATTGTGTGTTTTAAAAATTTAAGGATAATCACGTAACTATATCTCATACTTTTCATTATTTCTCAATTTGTTCTTTTGTATTTAAAAACTACACTGGCATTCTTTAAATTTGAAAATTTAGTTTCAATTTTATTCATTGTCTACTTTTTTTATTTAAAAAAATAAAAATAAGATAAAAATACCATTGATTAAACCTAATTTATTTATGAAATATATGTTTCTTCTTGATAAAATTTTTTAAAATATATATTTTAAAATTTAAAAAGTTATAAAACTTAAAATCTTTTTTTTTTTTAAATTTGATGTTTTGCTTTAGGATTTTTTATGTTTTAATATATAAAATATTTATCATAACTATTTAAAAGTAATCATATTATTTTGTCCAATTTTTTCTATATATGAGATGAAATTGAAAAAATTTTTGAAAATTTTGAGGATATTTTTATAGTTTCGAAGAAAATATTTCTTAAGGACAATTTCAAAAATAGTTAAAACTATGAGTTAGAATTATATAATTAACTCTAAAATTTTATCGGGGTTTCCGTACATTTAGATGCCTCAAGGCTATTTTTTAAGGACATGAATTGTCCATTTGGATCTATTAGTCTTAAAACATATTAAAAACAAATAAAAAAAGAAAATTTGAACAATAAAATGCTAAAAAAATCCAGTTCTGTTTTTAATGTTTTTAAGAAAAATATGGAATTTGCCCTCTCTTAATTCACTTCTTTAGTTTTACATCCTTCTTTTAGAATTTAAACTTCTTAAGTTAATATAAGTGGCAAACATAAGGTCAGAAATATTATAATTTATATGAGCATTCCCCTAGATTGTCTTCCTTTTAAGGGGTGACAAAAACGTGGAGTTAAACATCATATTTCACTTCGTTTTAGGACATTTTTTGATTGCAAAAAAAAGAGGGAATCTACTCTTAATTCTCTTGTGACTCTCCTAGAGTTGTGTCCTTCCAATCTTGAGCGTGCAAAGTTACCAGTAGACGGGGGTGGTACCCCTGTTAGCCTCTACCTACGGAAGAGTTATATTTGACCGACGTTAGCTTTATATAGTAAAATAAAACTCTTTATGAGCTTTTCTTTTTCTTTTTTTTTGGATATAGACCTTACCTTGTTTTTCTTCAAGAAATGGTGGTCCGGATGCTTGGATGAAACTAGGAGTAAGGTTGGCCCTTATCCCATTTCTCTTTAAGGAATGGCGGGGGATTTAAGTCCCATGTCTAATTTTGGTGTTTGAAATAGTATCCAATTAATTATATTATAACACATCACTTAAAAAGTTTAAAATAATGTTTAATTGACTTTTACATGCTCTTCATTTATGACATGTCATAATATGATTGATTGGATACCATTTGAGACATCAAAATTTAGAAGAAAATTTGAGTCCCTTAAGTTAATATATAATGGGTGAAGGTGAATGCATAAAAATAAAAAAAAAAGTAATCAAAGGGCATAAATATTTATGCCAATAAGGGAAAATTTCTCTAAATTTCTTATATAAATTAGATTGGATACAAGTTCTAGAATATATTTATGAGGACTTATTTTCAATGGGTACATTTTCATGGTTACATTTTCAATAAGGTGTATTTTAATAACAATTGATAATATGCCGTGATAATAATTTAATCTCATTAATTATCATAAATTCTTTTAGTCAATTATTTAATTCATTATAGCCGTCTGGTTCATATCATATAGTTAACAATTAAAGAACCTATTGAAAATGTAACAATTAAAACCACATCTTATTTATTATAGGCCTGCACAAAAACCACCTCGCAGCCGCCAACCGCCCGCACCCCCAATCGGCCCTACTCGAAAAAAAGCGGTCCACGTCAACAACCCGCCAATGGGCGAGTTGAACCTGCCTGCTTGTATATGTTGGCGGGCGGGTTCGTTTTTGAAATTTAAATGGCGGGTTCAAACCGACCCACCCTCCTAAATTCTAAAAAAAAAAAAGCTAATTATTTAATCTAATTTGCCTGCTACCTTCATCCCCTTGCCCTAACATCGACTCTAAGTCCTTAGAGTTCTATGTCTTATTATCTTTATGTGCAATCCTAATGACCATTGGTTATTGTTTGTGTCTTCGTACACTTAATTGATTGTTGCAAAAAATGGGGATTCTAGCTTTTATTGTTTGCACAATACAAAGTTGTCTTAAATTTCTGTTTGAGTTTACTTAAAGAATTGAATGTATACATGTGATTCAAAGATCTTTTTCATGTTGTAGGAACTTTGAGATTATGCAAACACTATACATTTTATCTGGAGGAATATTCTTAAGTTGTTGTAATTATGGTCATAGTCTTTAGGCATCAAACTTGGTTGTTTTAAGAATGCTTCATATATTATTATCTTATATTTTTTACAAATTTTCTTAACTTTTTTTTAAAGCCTAAAAAATTACATTGGGCTATAGTATAGGTCCAAATTGCCTCAACCCGTCCGCACCAACCCGCACCCAAACCAAAGCCGCCCGCCATTCCATGGGTAATCTGCGGATTGGTTAATCGCCAACCCATCATATAAAAAAACTAACCTGCATTTGTTTAAAAACTATCAAATCATCTGCTGTTCACCCCTAATTTATTAACTGGTCCTATTTTTATGCTTAAATTAAACTTAAATTTTTCAAAAAAGAAAAAGAAGAGGGTAATATTTCTTCATTTTTCCCATTCGAGGTTGGAACTGAAGATTGGGCCAAATTCCACGAAAGCCTGGCCCATAGTCCGACGGAAACGACATTCCTTCAGCCCAGCCCTTTAAATCATCATCCTCTTCTTCGGAGTTCGGACATATCCTGGACTCGGTGGCGTCCTGTAAATATTTACCGGATGTTTGGTAAAGTGGTGAAAATTGTAATTTTTATCATAAATTTAATTATTAACAGTATAAAATTTTTATATATGTTATAATAATAATAAAAAAAATTACTACAGTGTAAAACTCTTAAAAAAAAAAAAAATGATTTTCACTCACTACCTTCCAAACACCCCTAAGGTCTTCTGCAAGCTGCGTTCACGTTTCTTCGTCTGGATTTTCTCTCGAATTCAATTAGCAGGAAGAAAAATGGTTAGGAAATTCTTCGTTGGTGGAAACTGGAAATGCGTAAGTTCTATACTTCAAAGTCTACGACATTCTTTCTTTTTGGCCCCTGAAAAATGTTGAAATTGAGTATTCGGCGAGTTCAGTACATTTCAGCTGTCGATTTAGCAGGTTCGTTGACTTCCATTTTTATAACCAGAATTTAATATAATTTCTACTAATTCTCTGCTATAATTATGTTCATATAAAACTTTGATTTTGTTAAGAGCACTTAGAATTCATTGAAGGTATCGTCTTCATGTTCATTCAGTATGATCACGAGAAAGCATCCGATTTTTATCTCGCATTTATACTGAAATTTTTGGGTTTTTTTAATTATTTTATTTTATTTTTAGAACGGGACAATAGAAGAGGTGAAAAAGATCGTGACTTTTCTAAATGAGGCTGAAGTTCCACCGGAAGATGTTGTGGGTGAGCAATCAATAATTTCATTGTCGTTTTCTGAATTTGCGTATTATATATAACATTAATGTTGTGATTGCATAAATGGGTTATCTTTATTTCTCCCTTATGTGTTCTTTCTTCTAGTTTTTAATGATTAATAATTCACGAGTGATGTTTTGCTTTTGATGCAGAGGTTGTTGTGAGCCCGCCATTTGTGTTTCTTCCTCTGGTGAAGAGCTTACTGCGGTCCCATTTTCAGGTTGCTGCTCAGAACTGTTGGGTTCGCAAGGGCGGTGCTTATACTGGAGAGATCAGGTTATGGCTTTTTATGTGCTTGTGTCTTTTCTGTTTTTTGTTTAAGCTTTCTACGACCCACATGAATTTTAAATTGGCTGATTCCTACTTTTTCAGTCATCATGTTATTTTACGTTTCACGGATTAATCATGGATTTTTTTTTGGTGATGTCTGTGTTCTTATCGAAGTTTCATATTTTTGTGTTTAAATTTGTGATTGTCTTACTAGGAAATCTTCAATAGCAGTTTAAGGTTTATTTTAGTTCCGATTCGAGCACAATTGTTCCTTTGCCTTTTGTCACGCAGAAGCTTCTCTTCTTGCCTTTAGTCGACTATTATTTGGCTACTGAAGTTTTGCAGCACGCTGTTGAATTGCTTTGTTATGGACCTGCAAATTAGAGTTTTTTTATCTGTTTTGTGCAGTGCTGAGATGCTAGTCAATTTGGGCATTCCCTGGGTCATTCTCGGTCATTCTGAAAGAAGACTTCTTTTAAACGAGTCAAATGAGGTTGCAATCTTATTCAGGAGTGTAGATGAACAATTATTAGTCATTTGCTCTTACTCAACGTCGGATGTGATATTTACAATCTATGTCCCATGCTTGTTCATCCAGTTTGTTGGAGATAGTTGCATATGCTCTTTCTCAAGGCTTGAAAGCTATTGCCGTGTTGGGGAGACTTTAGAACAACGAGAATCAGGGTCGACAATGGCTGTTGTAGCTGCTCAAACACAATCTATAGCTGGTGCGTACTTGTTTTATATTTTTGGATTTTCTGTATTTTCTTTGGTTTATTTATTTTTTCCAAATTTTTCAATGGGCCTTGAGGAACATTTTCTGTTGCAACTGTTTTGGTCTTGGACGTTCTTGTACTTATTTATGGTTTTGTCAAGTTGAAAACTTTGCATTGTCTGATTGTGTTCTTTATTGCTGCATTTGTCCACCACTTAAATTATTTTTTTTACTGCTTTTTCTTACACCTACTTATGGTTTTGTGAAGTTGAAAACTTTACATTGGGTAATCGTCTTCTTCATTACTGCAATATGTCTACCAATTGAATTTCTTGTTCTGCTTTTACAGATAAAGTTCTGAACTGGGATAATATTGTTTTGGCTTACGAGCGAGTTTGGGCCATTGGAACTGGGAAGGTTGCTACCCCTGCTCAGGCTCAGGAAGTAGGGATCAAACATACTTCTGTTTTGTTGGGATGGATCCTCATTGCTGCAAATATTCTAAGTTAGTTTTTAGTTCCTTAGAATTAAGTTCTGCCTAAATTTGTAATGGTCGCAATATATTGCATTATTACATGCGATAAACAGAGAAAAGTTAGCAATATGGGCAGAACCTGATTCTCTAGCCAATGAAATGGTATACATTGCCAATGCCGGGTTTCCAAAGTTGTCATGTTGCTTTGCACAGTTCCTGGTTTTGATGGATGATGTTGCATCTCTGATGCGCCCGCAATGATGTTTTTTTTGGTCTTCTATAGGTTCATTCTGAGTTGAGGAAATGGCTTCATGACAATATTGGTGTTGAAGTAGCTTCAACGACCATAATCATCTATGGGGGTAATCATCTTCTGCTTTGCACTTATATTTCACAATTGACACCATGATGTTCAGTTAACCAATAAAAAATCTTTTTTTCCCCCTGATAAATTTATGTTCGAGTCTTTCATGTATTTATCCCTGGTTTTTGTACACTACGCTTACATGAGTTTTAATCTTAGGTTCGGTGAATGGCACAAACTGCAGAGAGTTGGCAAAACAGCCAGATATTGATGGATTTTTGGTTGGAGGAGCTTCCCTAAAGGTGATAGTTTTTCTCCTCGCCTTGTCTATTTGGTTTCTTGTGTTAGCCTTCCTTGCTGATTTCATACCTCACATTTCTTTTCTCAGCCGGAGTTTATCAACATTATAAAGTCAGTGTGGCTAAATTAGGCTGGGTATATGCCCATCAAGCATCTTCCTCGAACGTTTCTGTGAGAAATTTGAGTTCTACTTTTGTATTTGCGCTTTGCTCTTTGCACTAATCTAATATAGATTGTCTTTTATTCTGTTGCTTCAAGGCACTTTTCTTTCACGTGAATCAAGATTTTTAGCCACATGATTGCATCAGCGTGACCACCCTGGTGGTTCTTGAGTTGATTGTTTGCTTGTTGGGGTGTGTACATTTTGATACCCAGAAAGTACATATCATAGATGTTGGTTCTTCTTATCGTTTTGAGAGAGGAGACAAGACAGGACTATGTTCATTGATCTTATGTCTTCTTAGAGTTGTGTTCTTACTCTTTGGTTGTTTGATGTGATGGTTTGGTAAATTTAACTTATAATATGATGTAAAATTAGTGGAATGAAAATAACGCGGGTTTTGCCTCAAGCGTTAACGTTAAACTTTGCAAACCTGTGGGCAAATAATAATAGTAATAATAATAATAGCGTCCATGTATTGATAGAGATTATTGATAAAAGACGAAATTTTTCTAGCTAAACTAAATTAAAGGGGGACAAGGAGGCGGATCTCTGAGGCGCGTTCAACGGCTCTAATGCAGAATGCTAGGCTCATTAAGGGCAGACGTTTAAGGTTCTCGCTCATGGCGAGTGATCAGACCAAATGACCACTGTAGTCAAGACTTAGGGTGACAAGTTTAAACCTAACCTGAGGGCTAAAAATTAGGACGTTGAGAATGGACAAACAAATTCCGCACATTCATAAGACCTATAAATGGGAGGGAGTGCAAGGGCAATGTATGTTTTTCTTGATTTCATTACTAGAGTATATTTTATTTTATTTTATTTTTTAATATTTTCCTTGGGTAAATATCTGATTTGAGCGTAGGAGATGTTTCTTGTAGAATCCCTCGTTTCCCCTAATCTGGGAGTTTCAGATGAAGTCGCAAGCTAACAATCAAGTGGACAACAGTTGTTGGAAATCTCAAGAAGATTTTCATCCCAACAAGAACCTATTCACTACAACACACTTAAATTATCAGCCGTTTTTGAATGTTAACCAAGTATTGTAACAGGTCATTGGATAACTTTCTTTAGAATACTTCAGGTCTGGAAGGTATGGGTGGCCACTCTTTTGGGGTTTGGCTGCCAACTGGAGAGATATGGTTTACTAAGATTATCATTTCATATGGTAGAGACAGGGGCTTATCTTCCATCGTTTCCCTTGAAAATTTTAAATTATTCGTATAGTGAATGAGCAGCGGCAGGGGATAGATGGATAGATAATGATATATGCTTCTCCGTTTAGAACTTAAATTTTTGGTGAGAAATATTATTGTAGCAAAAAGATTTGAATTGCGATTCATATAGTAAAACAAACAGAACTGTTACTTCCTCAGCTATCTTGTTTTTTTCCACCGGAAAAAATAAAATAGAAACTTAATGAGGATTGGTTTGAAGTCTAATCCAAGTTAACATATGGCTAATTAATTGGTATGTTCGTTTTCTTTGTAACTCTTTAATCATGTAGACCATTGTCATTATCCTATTGACAAAACCGCGTCATAACAGGTCTTTTTTCAACATAGCTATTGGATATAGTGATGAACTGATCATGGGGTCTTTTTGCATATTAGTTTATTAGAGTAATGCAAGATAATATTAAAGCAATAGTATAGTTTATGATGTGGTTGACATTTAACTATAAATAGGAGTTATCCGACTAGTGTCACGTATGGGTTTCTTTAATAGATGACACCCCATTAACGTCTATAACGTACGTGAGATGTTGGCACAGAAATGGTAGTATTTTCCACAAATTATTCAAGCTTGAATATAATATAAATATAAACTATGTATAACATATGATCTCCATAATTGACTTGGTGCATCATTGCATGACCCAATCATATTTTTAGTTTCTTCATAGATAGTGCAAGAAGAAGGAAAAAACAAAACAGAACAGCCTACGCATTTGTGTTTACACACACACACACACACACATATATGGATACATGGTCTGGAAACATATTCCTTGCAAGGCTTATATGACACGTGAAAATTGACAAACAACTTTCTTTGTTTATTGCAGCTTCCATATTATATAACGAGACATAGCATTATTGTGATGAGAATGAGAAGATAAAAATCTATTATATTCGGAAAAATATCTACGTACAATCACAGATATTAATTTTTTTTGGTAACATTATCCTTTTATATATATATATATATATATATATATATAACATTGAAAGTGTTGGATCAATATCCAATAGGGCTCTTATAGGCCTTAGCACTATGTCACTACTTGAGCCGCCCCCAACTTGTTTAGACAAATAAAAATGGGGCATCATAATTGATATATATACAGTAACAATTTGCAAATGCTTGTCACAATACCTCTCATCCATTTGGCAAAATATCTCATGCCAAATGCTTTATAATTTGTTGGACTTATTTATGGAATGTACAGGTGTTGAGAAACGTCAGAAACACAGAGAAGATGAAAATGAAAGCAAAAGGGCAAAAGCTAAAACCCCTTTTTCGACTAATCCCGCCATCTTCTCAAATCAGTATCTAAGTATTGTAAAGTATAAAGTACAAACTCTCACCCTCCCCACTCTCAAACAAAAAAGGAAAAAAAAAGAGGAAATTAAAATAGATAAACATGTTGTTAATCTTTATTATTGTTGTTGTCGTCGTCGTCAAGAGGAAATTAAAATAGATATATATCTTGTTAATTATTATTATTGTTATTGTTATTGTTATTATTTTTTGGCAAGATTTTTGTTATGTGCATAATAACAAAGGCCACAATAATATAACGACTTATAGGGTGTTGGGATTAGAATCATTTTTTTTTTTTCAAAACATTAAGAGAGTTTTATGCTCTAATAATTTTTTTTTTTTTAATCAAAGATCACTTTTTTTCCCGCCTTCTATAAAACCTCAGACCTCCGCGGAAAGATCTACACTCTTATTAGCTTAATTTGCTTAATAAAATGGCTAGTAAAATGAATTGCAGTAACTATTCAAGATTCAAAAAGACCGGAACTCATCACCAAAAAAAGGAATCTAACTCTAAAAACACCAGTTAACTGTTACAAAACGAAGCAAAGTATAACAAAAAACTAAAAAAAACAAGAAAGAAAGCAAAAAAAGACAATGTAACTTTTTATACTTTTACTTGTGAAGGACGATGATACAAGCTTAGCACAACTTCTACTTATAAGTCAAGAATCATAACAAATGTAATAACAATAGACATAATTTACATAGGTTACATTTACAATTAAGAGAGAAATAATGCATAATATTAAGAGTGATTCAATGGTGAGATAATAAAGTTTAAATATGTATTGTAAATTTGTAATAAAACCTTTGCATGTATTTATGGAATATTAAGAGTTGATATCCATACACACACTTAATTCACAATATTAACAACGTTATTTTTCCCTTTTTAGGATTAAATTTGCAAAGTACATATCTTAGCTTTAATTTTTTTTTTGAAATTTTTATCTTTTCTTATGTTTGACAAAATGATTCAAACTCATAAGTTCAAACTATCTATAGGATAAAGTTTTTACGTGCTATAGTCTAATATAAAAATATATTATAATATAAAGTTCTTACATGTTATGAACTTTTTTTTTTCCAGTTTAAACCAATTTATCAAACACCTTATTTTTTTTTTTAGAACTATAAAAGAATCACTTAGAATTTTGAAACATGTATCCATTATGTCCCTTCTGTATTTTTTTGGACTAAAAAACAAAAGTAAGAACTAAAAAGATGAAAATATGCTCCAAATTTATGTTCCCTTCAAAAGTATTAATGAGCTGCCAACTATTAAAAAATATATATTTTTTGTTCTGTGTTTTTTTCTTATTTTTAAAATATTTTTTAGATATCATTAAAGATATTTGCTTTGTTTTTTTCCTATATAAAAATGCGTGAGAAATGAAATAGAAATGTATTTTTTAAATTTAAAGTATATCTTGTAATTTTTCAATAATTGAGAGAAGATTAAAATTAACACTTTATGTTATTAATCTTCCTTTTAGGGGAAAAGATTAGCAATATCATGTTACTAGTTGCAAAGCATATTTAGTAAGTACGTTTGGTTCCTTTTAGAAACAGCAGGACACAAAAGAGGGTACGGTGGTGTATGAAGAAGCCGATATTGGAGACTTTATTGTGTTTGGGAAGTACAGTTTGAGTCCAAATTTTTTTTTTTTAAGTACTATAACATATAAAAAACTTACATTATAATTTATTTTTTTATGATACTATAACATACAACAGTTTTACATTGTAACAACTAATAGAATGTTTGACAAATATGATTAGAGTCAATTTTTTAATTTAAAATATTGTAGCATATAAGAGCTTTATATTATAGTAATTTTTTTTTATTTTTTACTGTAGTATGTAAGAATTTTATATTATTTTCTAACTAAAAAATTAATTATAACCATACTTGTTAAATATTTTATAATAATTTTGGTTTCGACAAAGTTGGCACCATACTGCATACAAATGTTGCTTAAAAATTAAATACCATCAATAATCCTAACACTAATCAGTCATTAATTATATAACCCAACTACGGCTACTGAACAATGCCCATACACCAATAAATAATCATGAAAAATTAAGGCCGAAATGTCTTCGGAGGCTCTAAAACACTTTTTTAATTACTCTTTTCTTAATGGAAAATACTTTGTTAGGTAACCTTCAAGAGTTCAGCCTCCAAATTCATTTCTTCGTCAACCACAAATTTTCTCTAGATTACAAAAATAAATAAAATAAAATTCTAGAAGCTGGCTTACAGGACCGGAACCTTGACGGCACGGACTCCAAGTATGTGGGCCCATAGGTTGTACGGCCCACCTCCTCCGAAAGAAGCCGGCTTAATTTTAGCCGGGTCACTTTGAGCTGACAAGGAGGGCATTGTCAACGTGGCGCAATGTTTTTGTGCAATTTGCCGGTTCGACACTTGGCATGCATGCGTGCATGCTTAGATTGGGTCCCACGTGGGAAGACTTCTCTAGTGGAAAGTCCAAATTGGATTTGGATGCTTGGTGATCACAGCTAATGGTTTGTTTAGCCTTTTGCTTAAGGAAACAGTTCCCATTGGATTATAATTAGGGTTAATTAGACAATTATACCCCTAATTTTCATTATTTCTCACTCTACTCAACTGTTTTTAAAAATTACAAAAGTATTTTTTATAATTTCATCTATCCTGGAGTTTTTTGACCGAAAAGACATTGAGATAAACCTAATTTATTTATGAAATATATGTTTCTTCTTTAGAAAAATTTTTAAAAAATATTTCAAAATTTTAAAGATGAAATTTAAGATCTTTTTTAGTTCATGTTTTGTTTTTAGATTTTTTAATGTTTTTAATATATACAATTTCTATCATAACTATTTAAAAATATTTATGTTGTTTTGTATAATTTTTTCTATTCATAAAGATAAAATTGAAATAAGATTTTACAATTCAAAGAATATTTTTATAGTTTCTAAGAATGTAAAGACAATTTAAAAAATACTTAAAATTATAAGATATAATTATGTACTCAACCTTACTACTACTACTACTACTATTATTATTATTATTATTATTTTAAAGATTTCTCTTCTAAATAATGAAAAAGTAACATTGATATATATTTCAGACGTTAGATTTATAAAAAATATGAATTTGGCCATATCTAAAGACATAAAAAAGTACATTATTATAGATAATAATACCCATAAGAAGAATATCATATTTTTAAGGTAATATTTTGTAAAAAAAAAAAACTACTTTGTGATGAGTGTCTATTTATCAATTCTCAGATCTACCAGGGAAAAAAAATTCATCAAAGTTAAGAATTCTGGGACATGTATCATTTATGGGACTCTCATTCAAGGAGTCCTTTGGAAAAATGACAATGAATCTTTCTCTATCCGTAAAGGTTAGAGCGACGATGATTAAATGGGTGATGAGAAAGAGCCATTCAATATTCTACGGTTGTGATCATCTGATTCGAACAAAATTAATTTGGAGGGTGTGGGAGGATCATAATTTAAGCAATGCTTACGTAAGGCATACAAAAGATGGTACGTCACACATGGGTCCAAAATTAAAAGCTTGACTCAAGGACAGGACGCACATGACATGCTTAAAAATATTTTTGAACCAAACCATGTTAACGAAATATGGAACTTTTTTGGTTGGATATAATAGTAGTATCACGCCAGTAGAGCATATGTTTTCAACAGCTTTTGTGAAAATGTTATATTTTATTTAATTGAATATAATTCAGATTTTTATTTTCTTAAAAATTAATTATATTTAGGATGTCAACAGGTCTTTTTTTATATACTCTACCACAAAATTCTCCCGAGAATAAAGACATCTTTAATTAAAAAACAATAAATTTGACATATAAACCTTATGATTATTCATCAATAGCCCTTAAATTTTATGGTCTTTTTTATTTTGTCTTTTAAATTTTAAAAATCACCACATGGTCTCTTAAATTTTTAAAATTCATCACTTTACCGTATGAATTTTAAAAAATCTACATTTTGCTTATTGAACTCTTAAAGTTTCTCATTTTGTCCCTTGAATATCTGATTTTCTGTTTAAATAGACGAAATTAAGTCCATGTGATTTACACATGAGTCACCCATAAGAAAAAAAATTAGATTTTATCACTCCTAAATTAATTAGGCTAAATTCTGCCTATTGGAGCAAAAAATCAGAGATTCAAAGGATAAAATAAGGAGCTTTGATAGTTTAGAAAGTAAAGTGATTATTTTTAAAGTTCAAGGGCAATATGAGGAGTGTTGAAAGTTCAAAGAGTAAAAAGGTTATTTTAAAATTAAAGGGGACAAACTGAGAGATGCCCAAAATTTAAGAAACACTAGTGTTAATAACTTTATACCTTATCAATTTCTAAGTCATTTGGGTCCAACCACAACTTAAATCATAAAGTTGTGGTTTTTCTCTTATAAAATTTTAATTTAATCTAACTTTCGATTCATATTCTTGATTTGAACTACGTTTGAACGGTTTATACTTTGATTGGAAAGTAAATTAGAACTTGAAGATCAAACTTAAAAACTATGAGAGCTTTACATTATAGTAAACTACTGTAGCATATGAGAGCTTTACAGTGTAGTAAGTTGGAGCTTAAACTTCTAACTTATTTCTTAAACAAAACCTTAGATGATGTGTTTGTTTATACTTCTGTTATATATCATCTAACATCAATCACCACCCTACCTATTGTTTTAGATAATTCACAGTCCCACACAAGGTGTGTATATGTAATTTCAATTTTCTTCATTTTAAAGGGTCAAGTAGCCCACCAATTATCGCCGTGCGTGTGGTGTGCATGTTGGAGTTGATCACAGGTACGCTTCACGGACGTGTACTTGGTTTTGGATTTGCACTATCTTCAGGTAAAATGTTTGGAGGGCTTTTCGCAACTTCACGCTTTGTTTGGGAAAGGGAAAGGCTCTTTAATCGCTTTTCAGAGACTTTGTTAGCGAGTGACACTGATTGTAGAAACAAGGAAACGTGCATGAATCACGGGCTTCCAAACAAGTGACAAACAAAGGAGAAGGGGAAGAATAGACTAATACCACAAAGATCAGGTTATATATATACATATATATATATATATATATATATATATTTGCTACGAGAGAATCAGGATTTGGTATGCTCTCCCTCGTTAGTGTCGCAACCCGTGTTTTCGAGCCGTGATAAATCTTTTTCTTACTTACATATAGGATAGAATTTAGGAATTTTTTTTTCCACATACAGATATTAGTACATTTGGAAAACACAAATATATACATATATTTACTTAACTCATTGTTCGTACAATACTGGTTTTAGCAACTTTAAAAACACTATATATACTTATACTTACATAAACAATTGTTCTTATACAATACTGTTTTCTAAACTTTGTATTTCAAAATAACATAAAATAAGTTATAGCGGAAACAAAACAACAGCAGATTCTATACCCATTCTGCACACTAATCATCCCTCTGCTAGCTCATCAATAAACTTATTCTGACCTTCTTGTCGGAATACCTACAACATGAAATACTTAATGAGCTTACGCCCAGTAAGTCCCATATAACCCACATGCACATTCAACTAAATGCATGATCCAATTATGCTTTCTTATAAACCTTCTTTATCATTATCATTTTTTTATCTTTAACTAGGGCCCAAGTGTTCGTACCATTACGCACTTAGGTCTACGTAACACGTGACCATACTGTATCCTTAAACTTCTCTTGAGTCAAGAGTCGGTACGACAATTTTCTTAATTTCTGGTGATATAATTACCAGTCTATTTATTATGGTTATCATACCATACATGAAGTGATAAACACATATTATACACAAAACATAAATGCTTCTATACAATATTGTGCATACAAGTACATATTTTTACACTCATAGGTATACATTAATATACATATCGGTATACAATATAATATACACACATGTATTTATTTAGTATACTCACAAGTATATACCAACATACTTATAGATACTCATATTATAGCATACACACAAGTATACACATTGATATACACACAGGTATACATATGCACATATCATATTTTATACCTACAAATTCATACTATAGGTGGGATGGGTACTTACTTGATTCCGTGTACTACGCAAATCAATCTCGATTTTCTTTCTCCTAGACTTCTAGGATCCTGTTGGCCAATTTCAAAGCCATTAGCCAAATTCACTATGTTTCAATGCAAAGTAATTGTTACTTAATAAATTGAGTTGCATAACTGCATACAACTCCGAAAACCACTGGTTTTTTTTTATTTCTATCTAACTCTACCCTATTGCCTCTAACGAAAAACTAAAATCTTTCTAATCATTCCTTTTTCCATTTGGGGACATTCTAGAATGATTCGGTTTACTCGAGAAAAAATGACAATTTTGCCTTTAATGGGCCTACTAACTTTCTTGAGCTCGATTTCGTTATTCTAACGAAAATAGTCATGTATTAATTTTAAAATAATACCCTAGTGGGTCGGATCTCCTATTTCCCATCTATGCCCATTTTCGTAAAACTTTACAGTTTAGCCTCTGAACTGAAAATTTTGACAATTTTGCCCCTAGGGCTAAAATTTATCTCTTTAAACCAAAATTTTTTATTTTTCAAAAGTAACATTTTTACTCAAAGTACCATACCCTAAATCATTTTGCAAGATGACGTTTTTTCCATGTTAACATTTTTTCAATTTTAACAAATTCTTGAAAAATTAAAATCTCAAAAACGGTTGAGATTTTCGATGAACTGCCTATAAGGGCTAACAGTTTTGTCAAGATCTACAACTTTCATGTTTTAAAATTTTCAAAATTCTCACTGTACAAGGATGTTTTTGGGCATTTTTTAAATTTACCGAGTGAAAACTTTTTCTTTTAATTTAGTCCTTAGGGCATTTTTATAAAAAATCCATTTTAAAACTGCATTTCTACCCTTGCAGAGGTAGTTCTAATTCTTGTTTAAACCATTTTCCATGCCTAACCATCATTTTTGAAAAACTAGTACTAAAATTACAAAAATAATACTTTTTGCGTAAACTACCATTTTCAACATTTAAACCTTAATTTTCACAATATCCACATGCCATAATTCATATTTCTATGGGATTCAACCAAAAACTTGCTCAAGAACCCACATTCTTTTAAAGGAATAAAAATCAAAACAAAAATTGCAAATTTTTGAAACTTTAAAATTTAAAACTTACCCCAAATAACACTTTATGCTTTTAGCCTTCCAAGGCTCCTTTGAATATCCTTTCTAGACACAATTTCCATGCAAAAATACCATGAATTAACTTCCTTTCTTTTACCCAAGAAAATCCCTTGAAAACTTGAAAAAAAGTTTAGGTTTTTACCTTAAAACTTGTTGAAATTCCTTGAGCTTAACTTGTTGAACTTACTTGGGGCTATTTTTGCAAAGATTTGGGTTGAGAAAATTTTTTGAGAAGCTCCAACAATGGCTGCCGTGGGCTAGAAAAGAAGAAGAAGTAAAGAAAATGGGATTTTTGTGGCTTAATCCAACATTTAATGTATCCTTATCCTCTTGGGTGACTCATAGGTAATCAAGTGGGTTACCATGTGGCAATATGTGATTGGGCCACCTTTCATGGCATGGTGGCCCAATAGAAATTCAATAGGTATCCACTTTGTGGGGCCCAAAATTTACACTATGTAATTTTTCACCACACAGTATTTTTCCTACATTGCCATGATCAAATCAGTGCAAACTCATATCCTTAGACTGTATAAACTATTTTACTTACCTTTGGTTTACTTTTGGAAGCCAAACGTAACATTTTTCATATATGCGTTTTCACTTAGCAGTATACTTGTACTGCATCGGTCTCCTTTTTACACTGGGTTAGGTTTCAGTGGACTCTATGTCTTATTTGTATTCTAAGTACCCATTCGTTTGTATCATAATTTTACAATTAATTGTAATATAAAATTCATTTATGGATATTGTTTACAAATTTTTGAGTAATTAAACTCATAAAATCTGTATTAAAAATATCCAACATTGCATCACATTTGTAGTAGAATATTCGGCTAATACCGCTCAATTATACATTATCACAATTTTACAAAAATTAAAATTTTTAAGGGTAAATTCATTAATTAAACATAATTTAAATATTAAATTTTATTAATGAATTTTCCTGGTCATTACAATTAGGATCTTTAAGATGTTATGCATCGTTGTTCTAATTGTCATGATAATTACAAGTTCTTGATGTTGATAAGGGGAGAACGAGGCAAATAAAATGAAGTAAGAAAAAGAAAAAACATTAATGCGCCTTAAAAAAGGTTAGAAAATAGCATATTAAAGTATAAATCTTGATTTACACCTACTTTTTTTGAAAGGGATTTACACCTAATTTTAATACCACTTAGATCCTAGACTCTTATTTCTCTCTCATTCCCCCTCTCTCCTACTCTCTATTCCCCACTCCCTTTGAAGATCACCACAAAGATTTATTGTTGACGGTTGGGAGGCCCTGATGGTAGAGATCGACGGTGATCGTGTGACAACGACAACATCATATGGCCAACGACGATCAAGCAACCAATCCACGAAGGTGGCGACTCGTTATCTCCTCCGGCGAGCAACTCACGGTCGACGTTGGCATCGTATTTCAGCTTGTGTTAGTGTTGGGAGTGTGCTCGACACATTATCTGAAGACTACTCCTTGGAGTCGCAGATCACTTGGCATACTTGCTCCATTCATCTAAAAAGGATGGTTGTTACTTTGTCGGACAATATCCCCAAAGCTCTTGCCGATCACCGTATGAGGAAGAGATGACTTCAAGTTTATGTAAGCGCCCTACTTGGTGCCGGGTTACACCATAACCGGGCACGACAACACTTGAGGTAAGCTGTCCATGGAGACCAACATGTGGCATTATCGTGGCCTTTGGATAAGCAATTCTCTTCTTTAGAGGATCGTGACACTTATCACCTACCACTCTGACACCATAGTAAGGTGCTTCCAGTTGAAGGGTTAAAACGGCCTTATATTCAAGACCAGAATCAATACTCAAAAGAATTATTTATCTGCTTCTTGTAAGAGAATGAATAGATTTTATCATGTAATATTAACATTTTCGACTACTTACTTTATTATGCCTCCAAAAAACAACAGATAGAATTATATTCTCGAATCTGTACTAAGTAAATTAAAAGACATAAATCTATAAATAGGAGTCAATGGACAACTTTGAATTAAGATCGCCTTAATGAAATCATCAATTAATGCTATTAGAACTTGCTATATTTAAAGGAAATTATCAACTATTCACATCACATCATGTCTTGGTCCTATTAATCTGTATATTGTACTTATTTAATGACTTACTACATTAACTGTTCGGATATAACTGTTTCATTTTTAAAGCTCAATTAAAGATTTCATATTTTAATTAAACACTTAATTATATATTACTAACCATTTTAATTATCATCCTTAATTATTATCCTCTTATATATAACACTTATATACAATATTTAAGGTCACAGAGATAATTATAAAATTTTAATAATATTTATAAAGTATTCAAAATATATACATAAAAACATAATAAAAAATTCTCTTTATTTATTTATAATTATGTTTATTACAAAACATCATATGTTTTGATGGCATCTATCCTAATATTTTTAATATTCAACCTATCTTAGCTTTTTTTCTCAACGAACAGATACTTAATTTAAGTATCGAAGAGCCTTTGTTGACACGACGCTAATATACCCCTTGACCTCTGAACCGTTCCTTCTTCTTGCCCTGGGAAGTCAAGAAAAACATAGTAGGTAGTCCGACCTAACATACGTAACTACACATAGCGTTGATCAAAAGGTCTCAACAGTCAAGTGTCATTTACACATTGGAACAACGTTGCCCGACAAAGATGGAGAAGAGGCGCACAATGGACAACTTAAGTGAAACTTTGGATGACATTTGGCGGCATACTGTGCCAAATCTGGCTACGTGCACAACATATTGTTGTAGAGCGAGGTCGTCTGACGTTGGAAAGGTGGGCAATGTATCACGGCGTGTCGAACGACGAAGATAGCCGCGGAGAGAGATCCGAGGGACAGAGAAAAAAATAAAAACAAAAATAAACCTGAGGGAAAAATAATGAAATAAAGAAGTCCAAAATTTAAATTGGTCAATTATTTTTAATAGTTTATAAACAGATTATTTACTTACGAAGCCTTAAACTCTCAGCCTGTTTGCTATAATTTTCTAGTTAGGGGAATTAATATTGGCGAATTGTTCCGAAAATACTTAAAAAAAACATTAAACATTTATTTTTGTAAGCATTTATTTTATGTAAACTTCACCGTTTAATTATTGTTTATAAGATTAGGAAACTTATTCATGTAAGAATTTAGGAAACTTAATTATTGTTTCTGACATTAGAAAACTTACTCATGAGATTAGAAAACTCTTACACGAGTAAGAGATCACTTTTAATATTCCCCTCAAAAAAAAAAAAAAAAAAGAAAAAAAAAAGAAAAAAAGAAAAAAAAGAGAGAGATTACTTTAAATAGGGCCTATTGTATTCCGCATAAAGATTCATAAAAAAGCTATGCCATAATTTTTGTATTCAAATTTAACAAAAGATGTCACGATATAACATCAAATTTAACCTCGCTTATATTATGCATCAAAACAATCTTTATAATTAGAAAGCGAGCAATGCACATTAATCTTTTCCATCATATTCCAAAACTTTTTCAAGTCATATAGAAAAATCCAATCATCACTAGCTAAAAAGAATTAACACCTTTTTTAAGGAAAGGATCAACACTTCTATCTTATCTCAATGAAGGCAGTCTTGTGGCTAAGACTTTAATAGTTTGTTTAACATATTGGTTGAACTTATATGTTCAAATCATTCATAATATAAAACTCGAATCAACTACAATATAAATCACTGATATCTTATAGTATTAAAACTCATTTTTAAATCAATTTTGTCAAACATTATAAAAAAAAAGTATAGAGTGTGACAAGTCTATCTGTGTGGAAGCTACAGATAAAGCAGGAAAAACCAATTTCCAAATTGTAGGACCCCCCATATTGAATAAACCCAGCAATTTCACGCTAGTTGAGCTTGAGCTGTAAGCTTTTATGTACTTGTTGCTTAAATAACTACATTTTCCATGCATGTTACAATTAAATTCTCTGTGTACCGTCTCCTTTCTTAATTACATACCCAACCATGAAATTTAAAAATGAATTGACTAGCCCGAGATGATTACTTGAATCTCAAACCTTTGAAATGTGCCCTCATGATATATATTTTTATTCAAAAGGCGCCTGTAAAAAGCTGGCCGATGAGATACGTGAGAATCGAGATATATGATCGGCAGTCATTTTCCACAAATAATGATTGATGTTCCAATAATTTCACTAATATAACAGAACACCAAAATTTTATTTATACGTAAGTAAAGGGGAAGAATTGTTTTTTCTACAATATCAATTTAATGAATAATTTGGAAAAAATCTGCACATAAGCTTTTCATAATTCAGCAAAGAAATATATTCCTTTTTCATAAATTGTTCGACACAAAACAACACCCATTTTAATTTTTTTTTTTAGAATTATGTGTTAAGTATAAAACAACATATTACTAGTAGAACATAATTTTAATCTATAATTACAAAATCTGACGATTTAATAAAATTTAAGATATAGGATGGTAGGTTAAAAAAAACTATGAGCCTAAAATTTCTTACTCCCTGCAATGTTATTCTATGTATTTGCATATTAATATTCAGAAATTTGTAGTGGGTATTAAAAAAAATACCCTTTTCAACATGACATAATCCTCGAATGTTAGATCATATTAAGATTATATCAAATTAAAAATATCGTAAATTAATTTCTTTAAAAAAATTAATAATTAAAGAGTGTTTGAAAAACTTGGCTCAAACCATTGTTTGAACTCAAATAGTAGAAAGCATTTATATGTAAAAAAAAAAATAAGTTACAATATAAAACTCTTATATACAACAGTTTTTTAAACAAAAATAGTTTAAACTAATGGTTTACATCATAGTTGTCAAATGCTCCATTTTTTTTCTATGTATTTAAGAGAAGAGTTCAAATCAACGGTATTTTGAATTATTTTTTGTTCAAAATGCTATAGCTGTGAAAACTTCACGCTATAATTATCGAGACTTTTATACTATGGACGCTTCAAATCAATTTGAACCATTGTGCCAAACACATTAATATTAAAAAATCAACATTTCTATCGATATTTCTGTTGATATTTCTGTATTTTTAAAGTACTAATATGAAAACAGAGTTGTCGTATCCTTTCTATAGAATATCTAAAATTTCTATAGAAATTTCCACATATATCGATTTCTTGACAGAAATATCTATTTTTAAGAAAACTGTGGTGTAAAATGACAAAATATTTAAAAATTCTATAAAAATTTTTGTGGAGATATCGGCAAAAAATCGACAAAATATCTGAACTTTATACATAATTTTTTAAATTACTTTGAAATATAAAATTCAAGTTATTTTATTCACTTTTTAATATAGTCTTTCATAAATTTACTTTTCAATACTATAAATCCTAATTTTTAATTTATTTCATGCACTAAAATATATGATTCAAAATATTAACTCCAATCTTAGAGTCATGAGCAACCACGATAGACATCTAGTTTCTTTCGATAGCAACCTGCAAAGCTTCTTTTGTATTATTTATTCTTTTTCTATAATTTTACCAGCTTTGTGTTTTTTTAGACCCCCCTAGAACCTCTTAGAAGCTCTTTTTAGTATTGATATTTTCTCATCTTCTATGAAACTATAGATACAAAGTACATGTATTAATTGAATTTAACTAATTTACTCAATTTGAGATCGTATAATTATCATTTGTTATGTTATGATCACTTTTTATTATTTATATTCATTACATACTTAATAAAATATTGGTTAAAAGGTTCATTTAAACTACATATTATTAACAATTTTAAAGTTTTTAAAGCCTTATTTAATAAAAAATAGTTTAAAATGACCTTTTATATTTTATATTATTTTTCACCTCTATTAATATTTTTGTAAAGTTTAATTGTCAATATTTTATTCGAGTAAGATATCCACATTTTTATCCTTAAATTTATGCACCACTAAATTTGCCTACACATGCTGAAAAAAAAGATGTTGTTAAACGCAGGACGCGTTAGGTGTCAGCCACAAGTTAGAAGCCAGCTGTGAGCGGAGGAAAGCCGAGCCGAGGCGAGTCAAGTCATGTCGACGGATAGAAGGAAGAAAGAACGGACAAAGTTGTGAGACGAAGCCAAAATCCAACGGCAGATATAGTAGAGAGAGAGACTGAACAGTGAGCAAAAACAAAACAAAAACGAAAGTGTAAAAAACGTAGAGGTTTAGCCTTTGAAGGAGGCTGGGGACCAGGACCAGCCAACCATTAATGCAATTCTTTCTTCCCACCTTCCTTTCGATTGATGATATGATATAATACGTGATAAGCTTCTTCCATCTCTACTTCTCTTGTCCATTCCAATAAACACCGAAACTTACCAGAAACCCTTATCTCTTTCTCTCTAAAGCCTTTTGCCGTCAACTTGCTCTCTCTCTCTCTCTCTAGTCGCTTTCATACTCTCTCTCTCTCCCTCCCTCCTTGGAAAGCTCTCCCCCCGTTCGTTAGCCACCAGACAAACACTAAAAACGGAGACCCATATCCCTTTCCGAATTCTAACCCCTCACTTACGTCTTATCTCTCTATCTGATTCCGCCTTTGGATTAAGAGAGGTTGATTTTCATCATCTCCTTCATGGGCTTTTCCGGTTTTTTCCTTTTTCTTTTCTTTGCAGCCAAAAGCAAACAATTGTAAAGGTTGCGTTTTTTTCCTTTTTTTTTTTTTTGAGGAACCCCAGCTTTTTTCTTTTTTAAAAAGGGCTTTATTTATTTTATTTATTTATTTTTTGCTGTCAGATCTACCTTCGAAAGTTGCTTTTTTTGGATCATTTCATAATTGGTCCGATTGTGGCTACAATCTTTGTGATCTTGTAAGATAGGAAGAAAATCTGTCAGGCAATAATAATTGGTAATTGTTGTGAGAGTGGGTTTCCATGGGGGTCTGCTTGAGCGCCCAAATCAAAACTGAGAGCCAATGTAACTCAGGTATATCTTCTTTATTGTGTTATTCAATCTTCTTTTAGGGAAAAAAAAAAGTTTGCGTTTTGATATTTATTATCCAAATAGAATGTTTAATTCAAAAGTATTTTGGTTTGTTGAGAAATTTTGCTCTTCAAGAATCTTATGTGATACTTGATTAAAAAAAACTTCTGCGTTTTATTTCTTCCTTTATGCTGCTTTTTGTTTATGATGGCTAATAAATTGCACGAAAAAGGAAATCAAATCTCAATTGTTCCTCTGTTTCAGCGCATATTACATAATAAATAAGCTCATTTTCTTTTTCTTTCATCTGATAAATGCAAGACTATTCTCCCTTTGATCCTACTTTAACTTTAAAGCGCAGAACTCCCTTTTTTTTCCCCTTAAAACCTTTTTTGTGCCAAAAAGCTGAATTTTTCGCGTAAAACTATCTTGAGAACGTGATTTTTTTTTTTTGAATGCGGAATTCATAATTGTCTGTTATGTGTAGGGCTGAATTCGAAATATGTTAGCACAGATGGGAATCTGAGCAGTACAAGCAGCAAGGTATCATCAGTTTCTGTTCCTCCAACTCCGAGGAGCGAGGGCGAGATATTGCAATCCTCCAATGTGAAGAGCTTCTGCTTTGCTGACCTCAAAATGGCCACCAGGAATTTTCGCCCTGACAGTGTCTTAGGAGAAGGCGGTTTCGGTTCGGTATTTAAGGGATGGATTGATGGGAATTCTTTTACTGCTGCAAAACCCGGGACGGGCGTGGTTATCGCGGTTAAAAGGCTTAACCAAGACGGAGTTCAGGGCCACAAAGAGTGGTTGGTGAGTTGATCTTCTCCCCATTTTCAAATCTTCCGCGTTTTGTGATTAAACTAGCTCAATGTTATATTTTAAGGTCTTTTTGAGCTTTTAGTTAAGGCAAGTTTAGGCACAAAACAGAGCTTTATGCTTGTTCTAGAATGGGAAAATGTATACTTTATACCATAAAGACTTACCATGTTTATCCTTTCTGTTTGTACAGGCAGAAGTCAATTACTTGGGGCAGCTGTATCATCCTCATCTTGTGAAATTGCTTGGTTATTGCTTGGAAGATGAGCACCGGCTTTTGGTGTATGAATTCATGCCTAGAGGGAGCTTGGAGAATCATTTGTTCAGGAGTAAGTTCCAACTCCCCCGCATCTCTTTGATCCCTAGTAATGAAAAATGCTTTCTGATTGTTGGATAGTAATTGACCACTTTTAGACTCTTCTTTTATCAGGGGGTTCTTATTTTCAGCCTCTTTCTTGGAATCTTCGTCTAAAGGTTGCTCATGGGGCTGCTAAGGGGCTCGCTTTTCTTCACAGTGCTGAAACTAAAGTGATATACCGGGATTTCAAGACATCTAATATACTTCTTGATTCGGTATGTGCCTCACGAAGCAAATAGTTTTATTTACATGTTAATATCATATGTTGTCATGTATTTGAACTGAAAATGTAGCTATACTTGAAACTTTTTTTTTGTGATATGATTGCAGAATTACAATGCGAAACTTTCAGATTTTGGTTTGGCCAAGGATGGGCCGACAGGGGACAAAAGCCATGTGTCCACCAGGGTAATGGGGACTTATGGATATGCAGCACCAGAATATCTTGCCACTGGTAACAATTTTCCTTTTAATCTATAATCAAGTGCTTGTAATTTCTTTTATATCAAAACCGATAGATGCAGTAAGATTTTTCTAACAATGGCTTCAATTTCTTTCACTGTCTGAAGGTCACCTAACTGCAAAGAGTGATGTCTTCAGTTTCGGAGTTGTGCTTTTGGAAATGTTATCCGGCCGGAGAGCAGTTGACAAGAACCGGCCATCGGGAGAGCACAATTTGGTGCAGTGGGCTAAACCCTATCTGGCGAATAAACGCAAGATCTTTCGGATTTTAGACAACCGTCTTGAAGGCCAGTATTCGATGGAAGTTGCCTATAAGGCAGCTACACTCGCACTACAGTGTCTCTCAACAGAGCCCAAGTTCAGGCCAAATATGGACGAAGTCGTAACAGCTCTGGATCAGCTCCAGGATTCTAAGGAACCTGTTAGCAAGCAGAACAATCAGAGCAATGGTTCTAGGCCAAGGACTCGCAGACGAAGTGCCGATGACACCCTCACTAGGAGGAGCGTGGGTTCTTATCCTCGGCCCTCTGCTTCTCCACTTTACGCTTAGAAATGAAGTCCTAGAATTTGACAAGATCTCCCTTTTTCCTTTCTCAAGTGAAAGAAACAAACAAGAGACAAAAGTTATTAAAAAAAAAAAAAAAAAAAAAGGCTGGTTTGGAAAACATATACACCTCTATTGTCATGTGACTGTACAGTTTCTTATCTCTCGGCTAATGTAATCAAGTATCAACCTTGTGTCGACAATTTCCGGTTAGCATAAGCAATGCCAACAATGCTGTACCCTTTTCTTTCTTTCTTTCTTTCTTTCTTTCTTTCTTTCTTCTTCTTGTATCCTGGTTTTCCTTTTTGGATTTTTGAAAAATTGTTTATAGCAACTGGGAGCAGCTTGAAATATAGAACTGGCAATTGTTTTGTATCATCGTCGTTGTAGTTCCCTTGTTATTACTCTTTTGTTAAAAAACTTTTGGCAACTCTTATGGTTTGCTGGATTTATAGCCGTTTGCTTGTGGGTTCGAAATGTGGCGGATTGAACTCTTATGGGTGGGAATAGAAAATTTGAAAAATGTGGTTCAATTCAAACTATTAAAAAAAAAAGGTGTAGGTTAAATCCCTAGTTGGGAAGTATTCTTGGTTCAGAATGTTAAATCATCAACTTGAACAAAGCCTCAAAAATATTTGCCATATGCCGTTCAATTAAGTTAAAACCAAGTGAACCAAACGGCCATGCTTGTTATCATGTGGTCATGCATGGTCAAGTTTAATGGGCAATGGCAATGATGGTACAAGTCATGGGTGATGAATGTTGTAACAACTGTAAAAGATCAGAGATCATTAGAGTTTAGGAGGTGCAGAAGGGGTACACGTGGTTTAAATTAATGGAACTTGCATGCCTTTTTTTCTCCCATTTGTGAAGTCTTTGAAGTGGCTTGCAATCAAGAAGAGGTTTGAAGATTGCAACATTTAAACCTTCCCAAATCCCAATATTGGTCATGGGCCCCACCACTTTTGTTAATGGTTTCTTGCAAAGTGCACTTTTGGAACAGCTCAGCCAGCACCTATCGGATCAACCGTGGAAAAGAGATGGGTATTTAATTAAATATTTATTTTGTTAGTGAAGAGATGGCATCATTTATTTGATAACTGTTTTAGACAACCATCAATGAATGTGTGTTTATGCTTTTTTTTTCAAAGTTATGACAGATTTGTTCACTACTAACGACAACGCAACTCCTCCTGGTTGCACGTTAGTCCGCAAAGCACGTGTTCTTGAATATATGTTTACAAGGTTGTCACCTGAATAAAAAAAAAAAAAAAAAAAGAATCCATGTCCAACAAAGAGACGAGCATTTCTATCTTTAACTTTATCTTTCATATCATTTCGCCATTTCTGGCCAGTATCAATATGTTGAAAAGAGTCCTCTATTTTATTTTTTATTTTGATGAAGGTTGAAATTATATGAAAGATGGGCTGCAAACATGTCCAAGGCAATGGATTTGTATTGGGTCGAAAGCAAAACCCAGCCCCGAGCTATCTCTGGAAAAGTTTAAAAGATAGCACATTTAAAAAGATAACCACATAATTAATTTCGACTTTTTAAGGTGTGGGTTGTTAGAGTAAGGGTAAAATTGATCTTTAGTTGTTCACAACTGGTATGTTTCAAACTTATGTGAGAAAGTATATTAGTGCATAACAAACCTTTCAGAAATGGTACTTCACTTAATTAACGCCAATTTTAGCATTAAAGTTGTAAAGGATTGATGTATAAAAGCTGTCCTAGTTCAGGGAAAATTAATCTTGAATTTCTGCTGTCATACATGATTAGATCACAACCTCCATCACTTCCCCCTATTCCCGTGATTACACCTCATACAGGAAGTCGTTTTCACTTGGAAACTACAGTTCAGAATTTAGCTTTACTGCATAGGCTTAAGCCACAAACACACACACACACACACACACACACAAAAGAAATAAAATAATAAATAAATAAATAAATAAATTACCACATTCAAGAAAAGGAGTACAAAATTAATCGTCGTCGAACTAACAAAAGTATTTCCTCATGGCAAAAGGCTGTGCCAATCCTATCAAATCTCTCGATTTTGAACGAGTATTGCGTAAGCTTAGATAACATCACTGTACAAAAACAAGGCATGCACTTTTGATGATCACCTTCATGCTATGGTGAAACTTTCTTCAAGAAAACTGGTTGATGCTCTTCACATTGTCCACTGAGAGTAGAATCACACATCCACCTGTATATATGCTCCAAGTACATTGCTAAAACCACAAAATAAAAAAATCCGCAACCTACTAAGGAATAGACTGTGATCATCGCGCGCCACTTTACATCTGCAAAGGGCGCATGCCTTGAAACTCCGGGTTTCACAGATGTATATCTACGACCTCTAGCTGAGGAACAGACAGAAGAAAAATAACCCCAGAGAGAACATGTATATCTATGTAATCATTTCTCGAGTGTAACGACGAATTTGAAGGAGAAAAGGCCACATGCCTTGACACTGCCACAACTGGCAACCAATTATGAAGTTCTTACCAACCCAGGAGTCCAATTTCTCCAAACCAACTTGCCTACAGATTTGTTTCTTAAGTTGACAATTTCTCTTATGTCAAAATCAAATACCTTCTTCAGATACTTGTGTCCTTGTTTGGTGGACACAGGTTCAGCTTCCACAATGGTTTCTTCCTCTGCTTCTTCAGTTTTATTGACTTGTTGAGAAGCTGCAGCTTCTTGAGGTGATGCCTCATTGATAATATTTCCAAGAATCTCAACCGCCTCACTCATTTTTGGGCGAGACTTTGGGTGCTTGACCAAACACCTGTTGGCTAATGATGCCAATTTTTGAGCTGATCTAATGCAATACTGTCCTTCCAATCGTGGGTCCAATATAATGTGGAATTTCTTTGAGTCCGAAACATAAGGTTTCACCCATTCCAAAAGCTTCTGTTCACCTCGAGGCAGGTTTCTCTCAACTGCTCGCCTTCCTGTGATGAGTTCATAAAGGACCACGCCAAAGCTCCAAACATCACTCTTAGCAGTCAACCTCCCAGTCTGAACATACTCTGGAGCTGCATAACCTACCGTGCCTACAACCTTAAGAAAGAGTACTCATTATGAGAAATGTATTCTTCATATCAACAAAAAGATCAGAAGATGTGTAATACGGAAGTCAGAAGCAGATAATTATTGTATCAAACTTCAAGATTGTAGCTACTATCTAAACCCATACAAAATAATTCAGACAACTTGTGAAGAGAAGGATGAATTCTGATTATCTGATGTGCATGATCATTTAAATTTTACCAGTGACAATTCTTGGATCTAAAAGAACGAAACTTACTGATGTTGAAACATGACCTGTTCCTTCAGGAGGTCCCTGCCTTGCCAGTCCAAAGTCTGAGAGTTTTGCATTGAATTCCTCATCTAGAAGAATGTTTGACGTTTTGAAATCCCTAAATATTAGCTGCACCGATCAAAGATTAACCAGCAGGAAAATGAGAAGTAACTTAATTTCTACAGAATACAGGCTGCAGTATATAAAGTGAGTACATTCGTGGGTACTCGTCATCCATTAATATACAAGTCAAATTTCAGGTAAATAAAACAAAGAAGAGACAGGCACCTGAAAATCCATTTCTTCGTGGAGGTATGCCAAGCCACGGGCTGCATCCCTGGCAATTTTTAATCTTGTAAGCCAAGGAAGAACTGATGGCATTCGAGCCAGCAGATGGTCTTCTAAGCTTTTATTGCGCATGAGTTCATAGACCAGAAGTCTTTGAATCCCTCTCTCATCATCCTCTGCGCAATATCCAACTAACTTCACAAGATTTGGATGCTTGACAACACCTAGAAAGTTCACTTCATTTATCCATTCCTTGTGCCCCTGGAAACTAGAATGCAAACATGGTGATTTCATTAGCCTTCCTCAAAGTACTTGACAATGGCATCTCAAAAGCTCAAGGTCCAACATTCACTTAATATTAGTTATATTACCCCTCACTGGCTCACCAGACCTCTAAATAATGTGGTATAAATATCAGCAAAGTTATATTAGTATGTTCGGCCTTAAAAGACGGTTACACGCGCTCAAGTTTTATCGCAATGTTTCTTCTCATAGTAGGGTTGTACGGAAAACATGTCGGAATATAATATCAGCTCAAATCTCTCTAATAAAAAAAACAAAAAAAAAAAAACAGAAATTCGACTTTTTTTGGCCGGATTGAACAGTTCGAATGCAAAATTGTTGACACAAACCTTGGTATTATAACAATAAACACAGCCAAAATCAGTTTTTTTTTTTTTTTTTTTTGCAATAGATTAAAAAAAAGATTGAGCTTCGGTCCACATTTTTGCATCTCGAGTCAAAGCGGAAAAAATAAAGAAAGAGAAGTGAAGACAAAGACATGCCTGGAAGCCGCTCCGATTCAACTGTTTGATAGCGACGTCGATCTTGGAGCCAACGGAGTCGCCGGGAACCCTAAGGAGGCCTCTGTAGACGCAGCCGAAGCCGCCCTCGCCGATGAGTAAGGCCCTGCTGAAGCCTCTGGTGGCCGATTTGAGATCGGAGAACGCGAAGACCCTCAGATCATTGGCTCGGCGCTGGCTCAGGAACTCAAAGAACGCGACCGAGTCAGACAGGTCCCTGGAGTCCGAGTCGAACTCGGATCGCCTCGTGCTGCTATCCACGCTGCTGGAGGCCACGCTCAGAGACCGGGCCCACGACACCTTCGACGCCCGCGAAACGACACCATCGTCGTCCTCCCGCTCCCGCTCCCGCCTCTCGCCGCTGCTGAAGTGGAAGCACTTCATGATTATGATAAATGATGGTGGTGGCAAACAGAGTCTGGAGCAGACGGCAAATTGTAGAGAGAAAGTCTCAAAGGGGAGGGGCGGGTTAAAAAAAGTTGCAGCTTTTTTAATCAACTAACAACTACAGAACAATCAACAACATTTGTCAGATTGGCGAGCGCGGAAATGTTTATAATTTTTTTTTTCTTGGGTATCTAAATAGTGGACACGAGGCGGCGTTTTCTTGTTGTAGAAAAATCACAACCCAGCGGATCATGGCACTATTTACTTTGCTTTTTTCTTTTTCTTTGGGTTTTGATTTTTTTTTTTTCTCTTTTTTCTTTTTGGTTGTCGTTTTTGGACCCAGGCGGACGGTACAAGGGATTCACGAGGGAGAGCAGAGGCCAGAAAGTGACGTGCCCAATGTTGGCTCCGGAGCCTCTCTTTCTTCTTCTTCTTCCTTTCCTCCTCCTCTTTTCCCCTCAAACGTTTGCTCCTAATTTGACAGTCTATTTTTAGAGAGGATATTTTTTTGAATATTCCAAGTGCACTGTCATTTTTAGAAAAGTTCGTAAAACCTCCGTTTGTTTTTTTCTCATATTTTTCAAGATAGAAGTTTACAAAACATTCTCATATAAAATCCTAAATCCTGACAAAGTCTAAATTTTGATAGAATGAGAGAGATAAATAACTTTTTATCGTCTAAATTTTGATAGAATGAGAGAGATAAATAACTATTTTTTGAGAGAGGGGCTGGATTCTGATAAATCTCATGTTTTGGCTATGATCAGATTTGAAAATGGTTAATTTATTGGATTTAGTCGGATGCAAACCAAATTAAATACATTCTACTAATACAATACCCTTACAGATCTATTTTTGGAATTATAAGTATTATTTACCATTGCTTTTTGAACTTTTGATGAATAATGATCCCATTTTCAAATATGTAAAATTGAATTAACGGTGATTTAATGGAAAATATCCACGAAAGAGACTTTTACTTTTTTGCCCCTTCTTTCTTGAAACACTATCGCACAATCGCTTCATTGATAATACGGGTTGGAATTGTAATCTGGTATATTCGGATATTATTTGTCAAAAGAAAGTCATAGCGGAAGTGCTTCAACGGTGTTGGAGTTTTTCTTGACACCGGCAATTCCCAAACAACGACAGAAGCATGGAATCAAAGATCAAGAGACACGATTTTATCAAAGTTCAGTTCAGACTAAAGTCCTATGTCTTCGTTGAGTTATCCCACAAGAAAACCCGATCTACTATTAGAATCAAAGATTACACCTTCGTTTCTCTTTAAACTTGAAAGCCTAAAAAGTGAAATATAGCAATAATCCCGAGAAAGGCCTAGAGCCTAACAGAAAAAAATACCCAGAAAGAAAAAGCCTAATTTCTATCCAGATCTTCTCAATCCCTAATTGCTCTCTCACTTCTTCTTTCTCTCTATAACTGCTCTCTTCATAGTTTCTCTCACTAGTTCTGAACCCTAAGAAAGCAAAATACAATACCCTTTAATCACATAAACTTGGGTATTAATAACTAAGAAGAAGAGTCGGTGCTGACTTTTTCAGCTTGTCCATGCGTCGATTTCTTGTATACGTATCGACGTTTGCTTGAAGCCCTCCTTAACAAAAGATGCTATGTTTTAGCTTGACAGTGAACCATGCCAAATAGTTGTCGTTTAACTGGAATTACTGCAACAAAAAACATAACCAAAAAAGGAAAAAAAAAAGTGGCAGTTGGGTGAGTTCTCCGTACTTGGGCTATTTGTTTGGTGGGGTTGAACCGTGGTCAAGTCAATAATGGTCTCACGCTAACAATACATATCTACCCACGTTGTTGAAATTTATATTTGATCAAACAATTTCTAGAGTTACCACTCAATTTTCTTTTCTTCCTTCCATAAGCTCAAATTTTTTCCACACAAGAAATGAATCAGTGGTCCTCTCATTGACCTCACAGTCCCTTTTTTTTTTTTTTACTGACCACATGGTCCCTTACGGCGTAACTCTCGGAATCTTTAAATCAAAAGCTAATGAGTTTCGATAAGCTGTCATAATTTGCGATAAAAAAATGTAGCACGTTAAACAGGCTGGTTTTATTTGTGGGGACATGCCGATCCACCATTAAGAATGAAATTCAACTTTTGGTATTTATATTCCCATACATGTGTTTTTTTTTCGCATTTGTAATTTTCTTGCCTAGGATAGAAAATTCAACAAGGAAAAAGAAAAACCCATTTGCAAAACGAGTTATATTATGAACTTCCCATCAATGATTTTTAATCATAGTTCTAGGTTCGAGAAAGGTTTTTACTTGTTCGACTTGGGAGTCGGACAAAGGAAAGCCCGTGTTTGTTTTAATGATTTAGATTAATACGGCTCAATTTGAATGATCATTACAATTTAAATTAGTGTTTGGTAAAATATTTAATTCGAATTAAATAAATATATAAAATATTGAACTTAGAATTCAAATTTCCCATTTATTTCAATATTTTGAACAATATTCAACAATAATTTCACTCCCATATAGTTATATTTATTATTTAACACTATTATATCATATTATCTTTAATTAAATAACTTCTTTTAATTTATTTCACGTTTATTCTTTAATTAAGTAATTTTTTTAGGCTTCAAATTAGAATTATCATTGCTCATCTAAATACAAATGTAAATTTGATATTTTGTTTAAATTAACACTTTAACTGCACATTCAAACCGTCAATTCAGATTATTGTTTAAATGACACCATTAGAATTTTCCTGTTAAAACCAAAAACTTTAAATTAATACAATTTGAATCAATGAATCAAACTGTGGAAGTTTGAGGAGCATCAATGTGGTTTTGATTTTCTTTTTTTTTTTTTTCGGCAGGCTTATTCCCTAGATTCATGCGAATAAAATGATTTAAAAATAATAATAATAATCGAGTCTTTTATGTGTCATTAAATGATCATTTTCGAGAGAGGCTTGGGATTCACACCCACATGCGAAGCTAATATTCAAAAAGATCGTGAGAGCGACAAATTAGATTGTGCGGAAGGCAAATGAGGAAGAAACACACGGATTAGTTGCAAATCATTTGATGGGCGACAAAAGATATTCACATATACAAGCAATAATAAATGATACAAGACATGAGTTGTCTGTACAGGGCAAGCAATATGAACAAAGAAGGTAGTTTGTCTTAAGTAGAAAACAAGATTTACAGAAACTTTTATTTTACGTACTCTTCTTCCCCACCTTTGGAAGCAACGACCAAACCGATGTTGATTTTTGTTGATTTCAGTGGTATATTCACGCTCTTTCTAGCGTCTTAATAGAAATCTAACGAGATTATTAAAATGGTTAGAGAACTTGACTCATATTTTTGTCTACTAATATTTATAGAATTCTTCAAAATTACAACAACTTAAGCCATATTTATTAAGTCTATTGAGATGCATAATTGTAGCCTTATTGTAAACAAAAAAAATCAATGCATAAATATAATAAGAGAGAGTCTTGATAAGTGATCTTCTAATTATCATGTCACCACCATCGGTGGTCAACCCTGTATTGATTGACGTAAAAGGGCGTGTAATAGCACCCTATAGTTCTCTTGTATTTGATGAAGATTTTTGTTCATCAAAGTTTGAAATATTGCAACAAATGTAATTTATATATTTTTAGTAATATTATCAAGATATAAGGAATATAACTTCCATTGATAAACTTATGTCTGCCAAAACAATGTCATATTAATTATTAGCATTCTAGAATGGCAATATTATGTTATATTTGTGCATTACATTGTAAGTATATGTCCACTGCTTGCATTGAAAAGTGCCTATTGCCGAAAATGTTATCACATAATATATAATTAACAAGCACAACTTTAAAGAAAATTATTTTTAGTTTTATTAATAAAAAAAACTTTTTATAGGGGTAAAGAAAGAGAAGCTATAAGTCATATTGTAACATTCATATGTATTTCCGCAGACATATGTGATACTTATACTTTGAAAGAGTCCCATCCAATATTCCAAGATTGGAAAGTCCTAATGCTCCTTGGGGGAAAAAAAGAACATCTTTTATAGCTCGCGTTTAGAATTTGAACCACACACTATAGCATTTGAAAACTTTAAAATATAACATACTATTATTTTACGCTATAACATGTGACATTTTTGCATTGTTTGTGATCTCCGAAACATAATTTTATTTTCGCAGACATATATGATATTTATCCTTTGAACAAGTCCAATCCAATATTCCAAGATTAGAAAGTCCTAGTGCTTTTTGGGGGCAAAAAAGACCCTCTTCCATAGCTCACCTCTAGAATTTGAACCACATACTATAGTATGTGAAAGCTTTAATCTATAATATGTGACATCTTTACACTGTTTGTGATATCCAAAAGCTTACAAATAGACGGCCACTCACCACGCAGAGCGAATAGATGGCTGCGTTTCTGCTGTCAGATGGAGGCTGATCCTTTGGCGGAGACAGTGACGCATGTCACCTATCTTCTGACAGGCCTTGATATGACACACTAATCATGGGTGAAACTCACCTAACACCCGATTCATGGAGTGCATTTACTGTAGTTCGAGAACAACGTGCTCCTTCCCAACTAACTAGCCCTCGTTCTCTGTTGAGCCACGCTTGCCTTGAGCGTCGGAGAGCCCTTGTTCGTCACTACATTAGTGTCCCTCTTTTACCTGTCATAACCTGCCTTTTTGGGCTGTGATAAAACTCTTTCTTACTTACTTAAGGGCAAAAATTTTAGGAATTTTTTTTTAAACTGAAATAAATACTTTACTTACAATAATTTTGATAACTTCCAAAATACTTTTATACACTTATATTTACATAATTATTCTTACTTTTACAACTTTTTTTTCTATTCAAACATTTCATTTCAAAACTACTTAAAATATATACAGCGAAAACATTCAGTAGCGGACTCCATACCCGATCTGCGCACATCGTCCGTTCGTCAGCTCATCATTAAGATTTATTCTGACCTTCTTGTCGGAATACTTACAACATGAAAAACTTAATGAGCTAACGCCCAGTAAGTCCCATAAATCTCACATGAATAATCAAATGAATGCATGATTCAATTATGCTTTCTTATGAACTTCCCTTATCTTCATCATTTCTTATCTTTAATTAGGGTTCAAGTGTTCGTACCATTGCGCAATTTCATTTTGGTTTACGTAACACTACGACCATATTTTATCCTTTAAACTCCCCTTTCTTCAGGAGATGTTACGACATTCTTCTTAATTCCTAGTGTCATATTTACCAGTCCATTTATTATGGTTGACATACCAACCATGATGTGACACTCACATGTTATTCATAATACATAAATTTGTATGCATAGCATAGTACACACAAGTACCTACTTTGTATACATACAGGTATTTATTATTGTACACACAGGTACATAATATAATGTACATAATAATACATAACATATTATACACTCAAGTATTCCAATCGTATACTCACAGGTATCCATACTATACCTCTAGGTATTCATTTCATAGCAAACATACAAGTTTACATCGTAATATATACTCCGGTGTACATATACACACATTCTATACCTACAATTTTATACTGTAGGTGGAAAGAGTACTTTTTTGCTTTCGAGCACCGCAAAATCAACTTCGATCTCCTTTCTCTTAGACTCCTAGGATACTGTTGGCTAATTACAAAACTATTAGCCAATTTTCCTACGTTTCGTTTCAAAACATTTGCTACTTAACTATTTGAGTTGTATAACTGTACACAACTCTAAAAACACTAGTTTCTTTATTTCTATCTAATTCTACCCTATTGTCACTTATAAAGGGCAGAAATCTTTCTAATCCTTTTCTTTTCTTATTTGAAACCTTTCGGAGCGATTGGAGTTGTTTGGGCAAAAATGACGATTTTGTCCCCCCGTGGCCCTATTGATCTACCCGAACTCGATTTCGTTATTTTAACAAAAATAGCTACATATTAACTTTAAAATAATGTCCTAGTGGCTTGTATCATTTTATTTCACACTGATGCCCCCTTTTTCATAAAACTTTACGATTTAGTCCTTAAACTGAAAATTTTGACAATTTTGACCCGGGCCAAAATTTTTCTCTTTGCACCAAAATTTCTTATTTTTCATAAGAAACATTTTTACTTAAAGTATCATACCTCAAATCATTTTAAAAATAACGTTTTTGCCATTTTAACACTTTTTTACTTTTGACAAATTCTTGAAAAATCAAAAACTCACAAACGATTGAGTTTTTTGACAAACCATTTAAAGTTCCTACCAGTTTCGTTGAAATCTACAACTTTTATATTTTAATTTTTCTCAAAATCTCACTAAACATAGGTGTTTTCGGCCATTTTCTGATCTATCGAGAAAGGAATTTTTCTTTCAATTTAGCCCCTAGGACATTTTGGTCAAAATACATTTCAAAATTGCAAATCTACCCCTGCAGAAATGGTTTCTTGCCTTAACCAAATCATTCTCATGCTCAAACCTTATTTTTCCAAAAGCCATTATCAAAATTACAAAAATATAATTTTTTGCAAAACTTCCATTTTGCTTTTTGCACAATAAATCAAAATTTCATAACTTAACCATGCCATTCATCACTTATACATGTAATTTCATCAAAGATAAGCTCAAGAACTCACATGGGTTTGAGAGAGTAAAAATCCAAACAAAATTTATAAAAATTCAAAAATTTAAAATCCAAAACTTACCAAAATAACTTCCTTTTGTTTTCTAGCCTTCAAATTCCTTTGAGCTTCCTTCTAAGCTTCCTTTTCATGCAAAAATACCATGGGTTAATATTTCCCCTTCAACCCATGAAAAATCCCTTGAAAACTTGTTAAAAAGTTTAGATTTTACCTTAAATCTTGTAAAAATCCTTGAGCTTGCTTCTAAAACTTGTTTTGGGACTATTTTTGCAAAGTGTGAAGTTAAGAAAATTTTTTGAAAGCCCTAACCATGGCTGCCGAAACTTGGAGAAGAAGAAGAAGAAAAATTTTTGTGATAAACAAGCATTAAATGCTCACTTATCCATTTTGATGACTCATGGTAACCCATGAGTACACCCTTAGGTGGCAACATGCTATTGGGCTACTTTTCATGACATGTGGCCCATTAGCAAATCAAGGAGAGTCCACTTTGTCAAGCCTGAAATTTACACAATGTAATTTTTCATCATGCAGTATTTTTCTTATACTGTCGTGGTCAAATCAGTGTATTTTCTATCCTTAGACTGTATAAAAATATTTAACTTATTTTTCGTTTACTTTTGGAGACCAATCATGATATTTTCTGTATCTGTGTTTTCATTTAGCAGTATTCTTATACTGCTTCGGCCTCCTTTTTACCCTTGATTAGGGTTTGGACAACTTATATGTCCTCTTTACATCCTAATCACTCATTCACTTATATCATAATTTCACAATTAATCGTGATATAAAATTTATTTTATGGGTATTATTTATAAATTTTTGAGTAATTTAGCTCATAAAATCTGTATTTTACCATACCCAACATTGCATCACATTCACCATGAAATTTGCAATCAATGCCGTTTATTCATACCTTTTTGTAATTTTTACAAAAATTACAACTTTTTACAAAAATTTACATTTTTTAAAAGTAAATTCATTAATTAAACTCAATTAAATATTAAGTTTTATTAATGAAATTTTCTCGGTCATTACATTACCTCTGAAACGTCCCTCCTCTTATCGTAGGTACAGAGTAAAAATATTCTTTTAGAGAACTTCGACGCCACCTTAGCATAAATTTTTTGGCGTGGCCACTGCTTTAATCCATTTGGAAACATAGTCCATTGCTAAAAAATTATAAATTTGGCCACATGATAGAGGGAAGGGTCCTATGAAATCTATCCCTCAAATATCAAAGATTTCAACTTCAAGGATCGCATTAAGATGCATTTCATGACGCTTTGAAATAGTCTAGTCCTTCAATATCGATCGAAACACATGGAAAAATTATAGTCATCCCAAAGAATGTTGTTGAAAAGGTACATGTAACGACATCTAAAAAGAATTGAAATAATAATTAATGATATCCTCATATGCAAAATAATGACTACTAATTCAAATAGTATTTTTCATGACGTTTTGATCAGTTAAATGGATAATTATACAAGGAGATTGCATAGACTATTTTGTTTACACAGGCTTCTAGCACATATATTTATCTAAATACATTATGAGACAACAATCTCATAATGTATTTATAACTCCTAAAAAAACCAAGCAGAGTGCATACCAAAATAACAAATTTCTACCTGTGCATCACGTCATAAGAATGCTTATTGGGCCTCCAAAAGCGTCATTGTTACTTCGTTCCTTGACGAGGATTCTTGTTTGCGCGAATAAGAATTGGCATTATCGAATTCGAACGGCGTATTTTGTATCAAGAAACCGAGTTGTTTTGGCTTATCCAATATACTTTGACTTCCAAACGTTGCAACAACAGACGCCATGCTTGGTCTATCCTCTGGACACTGTTGGATACACAAGAGACCAATATGGATGCAACGTAGCACTTTTGGTTCATAGCACAAACCCGTTAAACATTTGGCGATCAGTTCTAAGGCATTTCCTTGATTCCATAATCTCCATGCCTAAAAATAAATAAATTTTAGAAAGCTCGTTTTGGTAATTGTGTCATCAAAATTTGTAACAAGTAGAGAATGTATTTACATGTCCTGTGAGGTTAATGATGTGATCCTGATGAAAAATCCCCTGTTTTTCTTCCCACTTATAATCTCCAACACCAATTTGCCAAAGCTAAATACTTCCGATTTTACTAAAAATAGACCATCACTTGCATATTCGGGCGCCATGTAACCACTGCAGAATATTATCATCATTAAATTGTTAATTAAAAAGGAATGGATAATTGATGGATTATTAGATGGTCAATGCAAAAGCAAGCTTACTATGTTCCGACCATTTTGTTTATGTTTCCTTCTGTTTGATTTTCTCCAAAAGTTTTAGCCATGCTAAAGTCTGAAATTTTGAGATTCAACTCACTATCAAGCAAAACATTGGCGGCTTTGAGATCTCAATGTATAATTCTCAATCTCGAATCTTGATGCAGGTACAGAAGTCCTCGAGCAATTCCACATATAATTTCAAAGCGTTTAGGCCAATCTAACAACTTTCTCATTTCATCGGGCAACGTTGACATTACTACATTTGGCCAATCTCCCTTCACATTAGGTGTAAAGATGTAAATTTATGAAAAATAGTTAGTGTTGAAGTATTCAAACCGAAAATGAATGAGTCAAGGCTATTGTTGGGCATGTATTCATAGATCAGCAACTTTTCCTCTCCTTGAATGCAACATCCAAGAAGCCCCACAAGATTCGTGTGTTGGAGTTTGGCAATAAGTATAACTTATTCTTGAACTCATTCAATCCTTGGCCAGAACTCCTCGAAAGCCTCTTCACAGCAATTTCTTGACCATCTTTCAGTGTTCCCTGGAAATTACATCTTGATTTATTGAAAGGTTATATAATTTCTTTGTACTAGATCCTAGAGCATAAAAGCTGGAAATTTACCTTGTAAACAGGTCCGAAACCACCTTATTATTATTTTTATTGTTATCATTATTATTATTTTGCTGTAATAGGCCGCATCTCAGTTACCATGCAGCCGTGAAATATAAATTATATGTCGTCGCCCCGCCATGATAATTTATACTGAAAATCATACATATTATGCAGGCTCATACGTGCCGGTGATGATATATATCGCCCAATCATTTTATGAAATCAATTCTTCGTTCTAGTGGGAACCGTAATTTACAACAAGGAGACAGAGGGGGCGGGAAATCGTAATGCTCCGTTTTGATGGGGGTATATTTTAAGAATCGTGGAGTGCACTAGCATGGTAATGTATGTGTAGAAAAATTAGACTAGAAACTATCATCATAATGTCTAGGCATTTCGTCACGACTAGTACTGACACATTATTTTATCTGTCACTAATTGTGATACAATCATAGTATTGAGTAATACTATGCAAATTTTAATCTCGATTTTTATACTTACTTTTAAGTTATCATGTTTTATCAATAAATATGCAAACCTTATTGATGGAAGAAGCTTTTAAACATCTACCAATAAATATATGAGTTGATATAAAAGTTAAGATTAAAGTTGATGTCTATAATATTATTGTATGTTTATAAACTTATTTGTTAATTAATGATGTTTGTCCTCAAACCATGCATATATACATATATGTAATGCGTGCATACACACACATTGTAGAAGTGGACATTATCGTTATTACATGTTACCAGTTATAAATAAACGCGTAAATTTGATACTTGTTAATTATGACGCAAGACGAACCGTATCATTTTTTATGTCAATTTTTAACTAGTTAAAGAACCAGTAATAATAATAGCCACCATCGGTGATTATTAGTGTACTTTCTGATAGAAGCATATACGCAAAAGTAAATTAAACTCAAACTATCATAAAACAAACACATAAGTATCACAATAATCTATTGAAATTTGGGTTTTATAGTTGATTTCCGCCAAACTGCTTTGTTAAACGAGCTTTAAAACGCACTTATTTCCCTTAAAAAAAACAAATTTATTTATTACATAAAGCTTTTGGGTGTATAAATAAGATTAATTCACATTGATCATTCCAAATTTTTGCTCATCAAGTGATTCTTCATTCCCGTAGGGATATTCACTATCCGTTGCTTCTCTTAACGACAAGTCAGAAAGAGCTAGAGGTTTGGAGTTAGCAAATGCTTCTTGCGCCTGATAAGAAGAACAAGAAAAGTTTTTATTTGGTGGTCCGTAAATCAGGGGATTCTTACTAATTAAATTTGTAATTCAACATGTTTGTCACCCAATTTAATAACTGAAAAATTTTCCCATAAACCTTTAATTTCAACGAAATATTGCAAGATGCCCTCATTGGTAACAAAAATCAGAATATGAGAATAATGTTTTCATACGTATTATGTGTGCTTGTTCGAAAAAAGTAGCTGAAAGTCTAGATAACGATCTAAACATGATATGTCATACATGAAAGTATTTTCTTTCAATTTTTAAATTACTTATCAATTTGGAGCACTTTTTTTATTAAATCAAAGAGTAATTTACTACAATTAAAAGTTACGAGGGCAACTTAGCAACTAATTTAAAATATATGGAACAAAATTGCAAAAACATAATAAGATAGAATCATTTTTTAAGAAAAAGGTAAGATAAATTTCGAGGTAGAGTGTAATAAGATTGAATTAATCCAACAATAATCCAACATTAAAAGAGAAGAAGATATACGATTAAGTAATGATAACAAAATACTTGACACGATGAAAAAAATTTAAAAAATACATTTTGCACATCTTTTTTCATAAAGTTGCTTTGAAAATGGTTTGAAAATAGCACTTGTTTGCAATATCGTTCTGAAAATGAAAATGAATATCTAAAAATTGGACCAATTTTGCTGAAGGAATTAGAAACCTGCTGAAGGCTTTATTATTATTTTTCCCTTGTCAGTTTTCATTTTTAAAGCTTATGTACTCAACACATATATTTTCAGATACATAAATGAACACAATACAACCTTTTTTTAATATTCAAATTAATCGTCTTAAAAAACAACCAAGTGAAAATTTTTATGCATAATCTCAGTGCATCATTCCTAAAAAAATTTCGTTCTCAATTTAATCTTCTATTAAAAACAAAACTATTTGGAAAATGTACCAAACATGCATATGTATGTTTCACTACACTCTAATTGATAGAGCCACTCGTATGGGTACGTTTAGGGCTCAATAAACGGTTCACAGTTTCTGAAAATTATTGGATCAGAAATAACATGAAAGAACCCTTTTCTATTGATCACTGAGAAGGGAAAATAGATGGGCAAAGGCTCAAGTGTGTTAACAGGTCTCGCATCATGTAACATATACAATACAAGTAAAAAATGTTATATGATGTTTATTCCATAGCAATAATGATTTTGTAATGGCATAATAACATGAAGGGTTAATTGGTCTAGACTTTTTGAACTTTAACATTGTAACAATTTAGTCATTAAATTAATTTAATAGGTTAAAAGGGTTTTTGAACTTTTAATATTGTGACAGTTCAGTTCTTGAACTAATTTAATAAACTAAAATAGTCCCTTAATTAATTTTTAATATCAAAATCACCGTTAAAATTTAAATGGAAAACATCATGGTGGCATTTTTCTTGCGGCATTCCTCTCCATTGTCATGACTGCATGTCAACTCCTTCCTGCAACCTCTTTGCAACAAAACCACTCTGCAGTTGCCCTACCAATTACCTCACCTGACTAGCCACATTATGACATTATGCCGTCATAGTGTTACTACGTCAGTCATCACTATTTTAGCCTTTTAAATTGATACAATGATCATATTGTCTCAATGTTAAAAATTCATAGACTTTTTTAGTTTATTAAATTAATTCAAGGACTAAATTGTTACAATGTTAAAAGTATAGGGATTATTTTAGCCTATTGAATTAATTAAAGGACCAAATTGTTACAGTATTCAAGGTTCAAGGATCTGTAAAACTATTTACTTTAACAAAAATTTATCAAGTGAACAACAATATTGCACATTTTAAAAGTCATTATTATATCAGTTAAATGTATGTTGCGATTTTTGATTCTATATATCATAGAGTCTGAAATTCGTAAAGATCGAAGACAGACCCAAAATCAATAATAGGCCACTTATTCTGTAATGACTAGAGAAATTTATTAATAAAATCTAATATTTAATTGGGTTTAATTAATGAATTTACCCTTAAAAATTGTAAGTTTTGTAAAAATTGTGACAATATATAAATAAGCAGTATTAATTAGAAATTCTACTACGAACATGATGCAATGTTGGATATTATTAATACAGATTTTATGAGTTTAAATACTTAGGAATTTGTAAATAATATCCATAAAATGAATTTTATATCACAATTAATTGTAAAATTGTGATATAAACGGATGGGTAATTAGGGCATAAATAAGACATAGAGTCCATCAAAACCCTAACCCAGAGTGAAAAAGGGGCCAAAACAGTATAAGTATACTGCAAAATAAAAACATAGATATAGAAAATGTTATGTTTGGCTTCTAAAAATACACCAAAGGCAAGTAAAATATTTTATATAGCCTAAGGATATGTTGTGCACTGATCTTACCATGGTAGTGTAAGAAAAATACTGTGGTAAAAAATTACCTAGTGTAAATATTTGGAGCCCACCAAGTGGACACCCAATTGGATTTCATTGGGCCACCGTGCCATGAAAGGTGGCCCAATGCCATTAAGCCATATGGGTAAACCAAAGGACTACTTAGTAAGTCACCATAAAGGAAAAGCATGCATTAAATATGATTTTAGCCAAAATTTTCCATTTCTTCTTCCTCTCACCCACGGCCACCATTGATGAACCTTCCCAAAAATTTTCTCAAATCAAACTCTTTGCAATATTAGCCCCAATCAAGTTCAAAAGGCAAAATTCAAGGAATTTCATTAAGTTTTAAGGTAAAAACCTAAACTTTTTTTTCAAGTTTTCAAAGGATTTTTCTTGGGTTAAGGGAGAAATTGATTCATAGTTTTTTTGCTTGAAAAATACCTAGGAAAAAGGTTTCAAAGGAGCCTTGGAAGGCTAGAAGCACAAAGTTTTCAATCTGGGTAAGTTTGATTTCTTAAACTTAAAGTTTGTGTAATTTTGTTTTGATTTTTATTCTTTCAAAAGTATGTGGGTTCTTGAGCAAATTTTTAGTTAAATTCTATAGAATATGAATTATGGCATATTGATATTGTGAAAACATTAGGTTTATTGTGCAAAATGGTAGTTTATGTAAAAAAGGGTTATTTTTGCAATTTCAATGTTAGTTTTGTAAAAATGATGATCGGGCAGGAAAACGATTTAAACAAGGGTTGGAATTGCCTTAAGAGGGGTAGATGTGCTGTTTAAAAATAGATTTTTATAAAAATGGCCTAAGGACTAAATTGTAAGAAAAAGTTTCTTCTTGGCAGAATTGAAAAATGCCAAAAAATCTCCTGTGTAGTGAGAATTTCAAAAAAGTTAAAACACGAAAGTTATAAATCTCAATGAAACTGTTAGATATTATAGACAGTTAGTTGAAAATCTTAACCGTTTGTGAGATTTTAATTTTACAAGAATTTGTTAAAATTGAAAAAAATTTTAAAAGGGCAAAAAGGACATTTTTTCAAAGGATTTTGAATGTGGTACTTTGAGTAAACATATTCCTCATGAAAAATAAAAAAATTTGGTTAAAAAAGATAAATTTTAGTCCTGAGGTTAAAATTGTCAAAATTTTCAGTTAATGGGCAAAATTTTAAAATTTTACCAAAGTGGGGCATTGATATAAAATAAGGAGACCCAACACCCTAGGGTATTATTCTAGGATCAAAATGTAGCTATTTTTGCTAGAATAACAAAATTGAGCTCGAGAAGTTTAATAAGCCTACTGAGGGCAAAATCGTTTTTTTTTTCCAAGTGCTTTGAATAACTCCAAAACGTTTCCAAAGGGGAAAAGGGGTTATTAGAAAGATTATTGCCCTTCGTTAAAGACGATAGGGTAGAATAAGATAGTAGTAAGAAAACTGAGATTATTGAAGTTGTGTATAGATATACAACTTGATTTAATAACTAATGAACGTTTTGTTTGGAGACATATAGGAAATAGTAAAATTTGGCTAATAGCTTTGTAATTAGCCAACAGGATCCTAGAAGGATAGGAAAGAGGGAATTGATGTTGACTTGCTAACAGTCGAATCAAGTAAGTACCCATCCTATCTACAGTATAGAATTGTAGATATAGAATGTGATGTATGTATACGTATACCTGTGTGTATATCAAAGTGTATATCTGTGTGTATGCTATAATATGAATACCTATGAGTATATTGGTGTGTACCTGTAGGTATACAAGATAAATATTTATGTGTATATTAATGTGTACTTGTGTATATATTAATGTGTACCTGTGTGTATATAAAGCATGTACCTGTGTGTACCATGCCGTTTAAGAATATGTATGTTTCGTGTATAACATGTGATTATCACTTCATGCATGGTATGACAACCATAATAATTAGACTGGTAAACACATAACCAGAATTAAGAAGAGTGTCGTACCGACTCCTAACTCAAGAGGAGTTTAAGGATATAGTATGGTCGCAGTGTCATGAAGACCTATGTGCACAATGATACGAACACTTGGGCCCTAGTTAAAGATAAGATATGAAAAGGATACATGATGTTTATAAGAAAGCATAATTGGATCATGTATTGTAGTGAATGTGCATGTGGGTTGTATTGGGACTTACTGGGCATAAGCTCATTAAGTGTTTCATGCTGTATGTATTCCGACAAGAAGGTCCGAATAAATTCATAGTTGAGCTGGCGGAGAGATGAGTAATGTACAGAATAGGTATAGATACCGCCATGGTTTTGTTTCCGCTGTAATATATTTTATGTTATTTTGAAATGTAATGTTTAGCAAACAGTACTGTAAAAGAAAGGTTGTTTATGTAAATATATGTATACATTTGTATTTTGAAAGTGACTAAAACCAGCATATGTAAATATTTATTAAAAAAAAGAAAATATATTTCCCTAAGTTTTTCCTCTATATGTAAGTAAGAAAAATGTCGATCACAGCCTGAAAAAGGCAGGTTGTGACATATTATTACTAAAACATGACTAAAGAAGCACCACATTGTAACACCCTGATTTTTAATTCAATGTAATTAGTATAAAAATGGTGAATTAGTGTGCCATAATATAAGTTTGAACTTAATTTAACTATTTTATAATATTTTCAAATTAGTATTGCTTTTAATTATTTTTAATCACTCTTTATTATTTTAACTGTTATTTTAAATTTTTGAAACAAAACAATTTATCAAATGCCCGATATATCCTTCTTTGAAAAACATATGCTAAAGACAGGGTTTTATTTGAGGAAAGCTACCCCACCTTCCTCTATTTATTTCCTCTCCCTCTCCTTCCCTCACTCACTCTCTCAGCACTCTCTCTCTCTCTTAGCTCTCCTTTTCTCTCTCTTGTTCCCTCTCACGTTCTCTCTCTCTCCTTTTGGTTTCAAAAATTGAGCAAAAGCTCTTGATCTCTAGCAAGATTGGAAGCTTGGAAGCAAGGATTGGCCTCCACAAACTCGGATTTAAGCTCAAATTTCAAGGTTAGTTTAACTTTTTTTTTTTTTTTTCAAATTTCAAGCTTTTTCTCTAAACTTTCAATTTCTTCAAAATGTTGTAATCTAAGTTATGTGAGCATAGGAAACCCTTAATCTAAGTTAGTAAGACTCAAATAATCTAGAATCTAGGCTTGATTTGATGAAAAACAGATCATACCAAGTTTTTTTTTCTTTTTTCCTCATTTTTGGTTTTCCTTAAAATTTTTCTATTAAATCTTGTTTAAAATTGTTTAAATGTGTTCTATTATATTTTTTTACCATTTATGAACATTACCCATGCTTGAGAATTGAGATTTTGATCTTGAGGAGGCCGAGATTCAAAGTCTCGGGTCCTTAGATTTTTTCAATTCGGTGGGCCGATCTTGAACATTGGCAGATAGGACTCATGAGTTCGGCATGCCGGATTCATATCATCGATAGACCGAACCTGGGAAAGTTCGGTTGGCCCGTCCAGCATGGCCGGTAGGCTGAACTGTGTAGTTCGACAAGCTAGACCAAGGAGTTTGGTAGGCCGACTGGCCATAGGAAAATGGTTGTTTTTCACCCATTTTTATTATTTTAAACCCAGATTGAGAATTTAAAACTTATAGCATAATTTTACGGCCATAAATGGTACACTAGGACACCATGAGATAGCATGGTATTGTAGAATACTTTGAGTTAGATATTGATAAAGCTTAGTTTACATTTAAGGTAGTTCGTGGTTTCGTAGAGCTAACATATAGCGAGTCGAGACTGTGGTGCTTAGTCACGATGCAAGATATCGAGGTAGAGCTCTAGATCTTCTTTCTTTGCTAGCCATGATTTTAAAAAGAGTTTTAGCCACAAAGTGTTTTTCTAAAAGTGTTTTTAAGGAATGATTGAGATGAATTTATCCAGTTATTTTTAGAACTGTTGAATAATGAATGATCATAATGTACATAATAAGAATACCCGGTAAATGAGACATGATAATGATATGACACTGGACGTGTCGATTAGTACCGTCTGGAATAATAAAATAAAGCATGACACTATGTATAGAGATTGGGTTATGGGGAGCGTGACCTTGGGGGCATGTCCTGAAACCACTACGGTGGGGATACTATGGCTTTGCCAGAAAACAAATAATGAAGAATAATTCTGGTTGAATAGAGATTCTAAAGGTAAGGATGAATTTAAATATGTTTTATTTACCTATCTGAAATTTTTTGAATTATTGTCAAATATGAGAGTTTATGTTTAGAACTAATGTTTTCTAAACCTAGTCCTACTGAGCTTTCCACTCATATTTCTTTATTTGTTTTAAAACCCATCTCCCTAGATGGATTGCAGCTTAAGATTGATTAGGAGGCTATAGGATAAACACGTGAGTTGTAGGAATCCTGTTTTGGTTATTTTTTCATTTTAATCAAGGCATGTATTATTTAAATTTTTATCTCTCATATTAGATTATGATTGTAATATTTTATTGTAAATACCATGTGTGTGTACTAATATGGGTTCGGTGGAGCCCGGCTTATGTTCTTCTGCCGTTGTTATTTTATTTTATGATTAACTATTTCAGAATAATGATAATTACTTTTAAGAGTTTTTAAACTATTACGTTTTTTAAAATAAACCAAAACATTTAATTGGTGTTTTTAATAAAAAATCTTAGTTTAATTAATTTAATTAATCTACTATGTCACCTTTTGTACTTCGGGGCGTGACACACATATTTGAGAAATGCCTCTATTAAACTATAATATTTGTGTCAAAAGATAAAACGCTTTATTTATTTATCCTGAAGATATATTCTCAGGGCTTTTTTTTTTTTTTGGTAGGACTCAAACCTTAAGGCCTCATTGGGCTTATGGATTCATGTGGTTTAAACCTATGGTTCAAGTTTAAACCAATATTTAGCCATAAATTGGAGAGATAGTTTTGAACTCTGATACGGTGTTTTAAAAAATACCAATTTTTATATTATCTTCTTGTTTTCATTAATGGTTTGAATCTATTTTAATATTTATAAATCTATCTATAGTTTCCTTCCCATTCAACACGTGTCTAAGTACAATTTCAAACTTTGTTCATTGTTTAAATTCACCAAAATTTCAAACCGAGACTTCCAAATCACTTGAGATAAAACTAATATCAGGTAGATAATAACATTTTTCTGGTGTTTGAGAGGCAGGTTCTATGTTTGTAGTTCCAACTAAAATTCTAATTGTGCTCTCAGATACCATGTATATATTTTTTTTCCCCTCACAGATGTAAAAACATTTTACTTGCACATAAGTCATCATCTAATCATCAATAAAAAGGTTTAAATGAACAGTTAAAATTTACTAATTTTAGTTTTAAAATTATAACATATAAAATTTTATCATGTAATTTTTTATTATAATATATAAAAATTTTACCTTGGGCCTTTTTTCTATATCATCATGTAAACTGTTTACAAAATTAAACTAGTTGGTAGACAAGGCTTAAGCGCTCATGTGAACCGGTAGTACTGGGGCATCAGCAGGGCAAGGGAGGACTACTGCCACTGGTATCTTTGTTCGGTCAAGTTTTGACGAAAAATTCATTTGTACGACACTGCAGCAAAGGACTCTGACACTTGATGAGCCGTTCGATTAGTCTAATCACGGAGCTATAATCCTAATGCCCCTACTATCTCTTTTTCGTACGCCCTTTTGTTAGCTTCAATCTTTCCACTTCCCACGCTGTCCTTGCTTTTCTTCTCTCTTCCCTCAAGGGAAAATTATGGTCCCGTAAAATAAAAAATTTTAATAATTTAGAAGACAGGTGAGACTCCAATAAGATTGAAATTTTAAATATAAAAATTATAATATATAAAAATTTTATATTATAATAATTTTTTATTTTTTATAGTAACGATTGAGATTTTTATATTTTTTATAATTAAAATTGATAAGTTAACAAATTGCTCCTTAACGTCCTGATCCTGGCACCTTATTCATATTGAGGACCCCCACCCCCAAGATTGATCAATAGTCGCAGCACAATCAGATTTCCTTGGGGGCCCAATTGGTTTTTGCAGCATATATGCATATTCATACAGGACTATGAATGTATATATATATATATACACACATATATATACTGTATATATATATACGAGTGTATAGGATAGCTGTAGTAGCGGGGGATCATGCTTGGCTAGTAGAAGCCTATGGGGCTTAGCTTTCAGAGCCGCGATAATATCTCTGATTGTAATCCAGCTTTTTTGCATGAAACTTCAGCCCTGCAACCTGTACGTGTCTTCATACTCGAGCTGACACAAAGTACAAAATGATTATTTAAGTATTACAAGATCCCCTCTGCAACTATTATTATTTTTTTGGGTAGCAAATTCATGGAAGACCGGTTGCTCATATTGTCATTTGTTCTCTAAAATTTCATGAATCAAGGATTAACCTATCTCCACCAAATAATAAGACATATTATGGAGCTTCTATAAAAAAAGAGGAGTTAAAATAAGGGGCATTTTGTCGCAAAGTATTAATAAACACCTCAATAATAAGTCACAATTATAAACTCTAAGATTATATATATGAAAATACACATCAATAAAATTAGTACAACAATATTATTTGTTGCTTGTGAAAAAAAGGGGGATTATTAATGGCATTCCACCTCCCATCTTCATTGTCTATAGAAAAAATTTCAGGGGCTATCAATAGAAGCAAAGATGATATAACTTAGTTGTACTAGATGGATGGATGCCTAGTTTCATTCACACTACCACGAGTTCGATGCTGCAAAAGCGATAATTAACCGTGCATGACCATCGGGTATCAAATCTTAGCACATTATGAGAGTGAAAAACAGAAAGGTATCCTTACCTCTACACCGCTCTAACATTGAGGATATTAGCATTTAAAAAAAAAAACTTGTGCAAGTCTAATTCAAAACTTTATATGTCATCACATATGATTTTTTTTTTTTTCGTATCTTACCAAAAATTCTCAAAATTGAAATATTTTGTTCTTCGGACTTATTTGTCAATAATAAAGATACGGATGATCAGCTGTTTAATCTAGTAGTTCATGAAAGCTAGCTCAAATTCTGATCCAAAAATTAAGCTTCATTTCACAAATATCTTGTGATATACAAGTCAACAAGAGTAATCCACGCAATTGTCGACTTCAAACGCTATAAAAGAATTCATCAACCGTAAAGTGTAGATAATGACCAAGTTATAATTTGATCAACACTGAACGGTCTGCATACATGCATGAAGCATGAGAGAAGGGCATAAACAGAAACGCAAAAGTGCATATATAATATAGTACCAAGCACACACACACACATATAGATGTACAGCCAAAATTCAGCAAACGTTTGATTCAAACGTTTAAAACACGCAAATAACGCCCGGTCGTCACATAGCTAAGGGTGTGCTTGTTTGAGATGTTCACAGGTTTCAAACCCAAGTTTCAAGATGAGAAGGTGTTTGAAAATAAAAAATATTGACTGATTTTGAGATGCTGATTTGACTCATTGAGATGAAAATGGACATGTTTTTGAAATCAATCCCTCCTCATTTCGAATGTTTTAAACCCATCTTGAGCATTACGGGTCCGTTTGATAAATAGATTCGAATCAGTGATTTGATTTGAATTATAATTTAAGTTAGTGATTTAAATTATTATTCGAATTGACGTTTGGATGTACATTTAAGTTTTAATTTGAGCATGAAATAAAATTAAAATTTGTGTTTGGAAAGATAGCGAAGATAGTTTTTTATTTATTAATAAATCTAATAAAACTTAATGTTAATGATCTTAAAAAATATGCAATATGGATCTTGATTTATTCATTTCTTCATTAAGAACACAGTGAAAAAAGAATAATCTCAATTGAATATTAAATGAAGAAGTTATGATTTTTTTCCTCAAACATAGGAGAGAGAATTTTAGTTTTTACTATAGCAAATATATCTGATTATCAAAAGTTTAAGGGAATAAGAATTCTGAAATCTTGGATTCTTGATACTCAAATGATTTAGATTTTGGAGGAAACAAATATGTATCCAAAGAATTTTTGATACTCGAATCTAAATTTGAGTCTATTGAGTTCAAACAATATCCGAACCAAATATACCCTTGAGTTTAATTTTCAAAACCTATCTCACACCTCAATACATATCCAAACACGATTTTAAATTTTATTTTATTTTCAAACTCAAAATCAATTATATGCTTAAATATCAATTCAGATTCTAATTTTAAACTTTCAATCTTGAACCTTTTAGGTTCAAACCACCATAATTTAAACTCCTAAAACAAACAAACCCTTAGTACATCCTAGGATCAAATGGACACAGTTTGACAATATATTTGGACCAAATTAGTCACAGATAAGGTAGCTAACAATTAGTTTTTGTCTTTTTTTTTTTTTTTTCATAATCAGTCTCGCCTAGCCAGCTAGTTAGTCAGACCAATCATAGCCTGGCTAATAGTTACACAGATGATTGAAAAAAACCATTTTGAGTAAAACTCGATATTCAAAAACTATTAACCTCAATCTAATAATGTTAACGGTGAAATCGTAATCTTGCGAATTAAATAAGATTGCTAGATGATTAAATGATTAAAAAATCAATCACAATCTAGAACTGTTTTCTCCGAGGAGTGCTCTCGAACTTGGAAAAAGGAGCGGTTCTTGACGACGATGTCATACATGTGAAGAGGCTTGAGCATGGCGAAGTCGACGGGCAAGGAAATGAGGTGAGCGGAGGCGTTGGAGCGGTGGAACTGGAGGAGATCAGGCCTGTCCGAGTTGTGGTACCGAGTCCAGCCGAGTTCTCCGAGTCGCTGCTCGAGCTCGTCGTACGACCGTATCACCTGGTTCGCCGGGAGGTAGACGAGGACGCGGGGCCTAGCGCCTGGCGCGGTGGCCGTGCCCTGGTGCGGTGGCTCTTTTTGCTCGAAGGATTCCCTGGTTGGGAAGCTGATCAGCCGAGCGACGCCGTTTTTGCCGAATATCCACACGCCTGACATGGCTTTGGCCAGCTAGCTGGCTGGTAGCAGTTTACGTGGTGATTTTATTATGCTACTGTGCGAGTGTGTGTATATGATGTGGTGATGTGCGGTTATATTAGCAGAGACTCAAGAGTAGTGATTGTTGGGGGGGGGGGGGGGGGGGGGGGA